>JANKYE010000013.1:12291491-12302738 GCA_032467995.1 Erythroxylum dillonii
AAATACCCAAGACAAGCTCTCCAACTCTCACCTCAAAAGAGGAATTTAAGTAGAGTCAAATTGTCATACAAATCTATTTCCTGACATTTTTCTTAGGCTTTCTGCCTTAATAAATTTTACCGTAGAAATGAATAGTAAACTAAGAAAGTTCCCAAGAAAGAGAAGTGAGTCATAACAGACACATTTAAATACCAAGTCTTTCCTTAGCCAAAACTTTCCTAGACATGTACTACCACACTACCACACCAAAACTCTACCGCATTAAATGAACCTTTCTCAAGAAAATCTTTTCTGATGTGGAAGATCAGTCAAAACTGCGACCATAGAGCATACTTAGAATTTTCAAGAAAAAAAACACGTCTTGGCTCTGATACCAATTGTTGGAAATTTAGACCTCCTGAACCTACACCCAAGGATATTTGATAGAAAAAATATCAGAAAATAAAGAAATAATAACAACACAAGAGGATTTACGTGGAAACTCCTAAATTGGAAAAAAAACCACGGACATCAAGAAGAAAATCCACTATGTGAAAAATCCTTACAATCACACAATTTGTCCTCTCACCTAATCCCCCAATACACTAACACACCCACAAAGAAATACCCACAACAAACTCTCCAACTCTCATCTTAACAGAGGAATTTAACTAGAGTCAAATTTGTCATACAAATCTTTGACTTTGATTTGAAGCATTAACTAAGGAGGTAGCAACCTTCTTATATAGGCAAGAGCTTTGCCTCAATTGTTGTCCCTAACCAATATGAGACAACAAAGGAGCTAAACTTAACATTTTATGGGCTTTTCAACTCGAGACTTTACAAGGACAAGCTCATGCATTTAAAAGTCTGGCTTAAAAGATAAATGAGATGATGCAATAGACATAATTTTCGCTGCCATTTGCGTTAATGATGTGAATTTGACAGCTATAGTTTTCAAGATCTTAATAACAATAAGAATTTAATAAAAATTTCATTAAACGTAGAGTTTAGAAATATTTAATAATATGTAGCTTTAACTTTAATTAATAGATAATTATTTCTAAATTTTCATGAGCTAATTAGGAGCATCCTTACATATAAATTTATCAATCGATGAAGTTTACAAATGGTTCAAATAAAATTTAACTAAATCTCTCTCCTTTATAAGGTTAGGGAAAAAAATCCTAGATGATATGTCATACTCTATTTCTAGTGATAGGATTAAACTTGAAAGGCTAAGCTAAAACAGGAGAGCATAATTTATACTGTTGCTTTTTAACAGCAAACTTTGATGGCTCAGGGCCCCTGTTGGCATGTAAAAGGTTCAACACTTACATGCACTCTGTTCTCTGACTTGAGGGCAAAGTCGTTGAGTTACGTGAACAGATACGTGTTCCAATTAGGCTGGTAATTCCAATTCATTGTGAAACTTTTATTTTGAAAAAAGAAAAGAAATTAATTAATAATAAAGAGATTCATACGAGCTATAACACAGGGAAATACCCTTAGCTAAGTAACCTTAGGATATGACATTTAGAGTAAAGAACAACAAGGAATTATGTACTGCAACGTTAACGTTATATACGTAATGAGGAGCAGATGCTTAAGCCACAATTGAGTTGTAGATTCTTCATCAAAAATGAGCTCACGAATTTCAGCAATGATCATAGATATTAAAGTTACTTTGGCTGAGAATTTGTTGGCAAAGCGTCTAAGATTCCTTTCTCTCCAAATCATATAGATACAAACACCCAATACGATAATGTGAATTTGGTGATCTGGTTTCAAGAGATTGTGTTGAGTTGAGATTCGAATGTAATATCAGTGAGAGAGGCCCTTGGATCAGTTCATGAACATATAATAGTGATATAGTCCTAAATAGCTTTGTCGAAAGGGCATTCAAAGAGGAGGTGGTTTCATAATTCATCCTGCGTGGAGTACATCAGACAAGTTTTGTCCACTTGCAGGTATGGCATTCTATCAACGGTGGATAACTTGTTTTGTATGGCCAACCAAAAAATAAAAAGATATTCTTAGGGTTAAAATTTTACTCTATACTGTAGCAAACTATGATACCATGGAGCGTCATCTACGTAACTGATCAAGAATGGTTTTTGTTTGTAAGCTTGATGAGTGGGATATCCTTCCAAAAAAAGATGTCAGGTGAAAGTGATGCCAAGAGATATCCTGGATGAAGATGTTGCAAGCTTCGGGGAAAGTTTTAGGAGTTCCCATTGATGAAAGAGCAAAGTCGAGTGTTTAGTGAATGGAGAGAGGAAATTCATTTTGAAACTTTACACATGTAATTACTGCGTCATGAAAGGAAATAGGGTCCCTCGTATCAAAATTTAAAGAATAAAATAACTGAGTAGAGAATAATTAGTTAGTAGAAAATAACATACGAATCTTCATTTAATAATGTTACGTTCTCTTATATAATGAAGTAAACGAAAAATTAACAAAAATAAAATTAACCAATTATTCACTCTAACTACACATGTAATAACTAACAATATGTAATAAGTACCAGATGTCGACACCTATATCCAATACTAGTTCTAATTTTCCTCCTTTGCCACTCGCTCCCCCACCCTCCTCCATCACCCTTGCTTTAACTCCACCTTCACCCCTAGCTATTCCCAACCGTCTGGCCTCCCCTGCGCCTCTCAAAAGAAGTTGGAAGCAGGTGGTAGGTGAGCACCTTGATACCAACCTCACGTACCAACCACCCCAGGAGATTGACAATAAGTTCATTGTATGTCCAGAGATAGGAATCCTTAAAGAGGGAGCTAAAAGTTGGGAAGCCAATTTTGTTGGTTTTTTCTTAAAGCAAAGACCTCCTTTCCTACTAATACATCGTTGGGCTCTTCAACATTGGAAAGGTAAGAGTTTGAATGATGTGCTTTTGTTTGAATATAATCTCATTTTGTTCAATTTTTTCACCAAATCTGAAGCTCACAAAATTATTGAGGAAGGGCCATGGCATTATGGCAATCAACCCTTTTTCCTACAACAATGGTAGCCTAGCCTCAACTTGGAAACCATAAAATTTCAGAGTGCCCTCATTTGGATAAACCCCTTAAATATTGGACTACATAAGGGTTTAGCTCCTTTGCTAGCTTTATTGGGAAGCCTATGTGCTTTGATCAAAATACAGCCATGAAAAAGAGGATTGGGTATACGCAAATTTGTGTTAACGTGGAATCTTCAAAAGAGCTCCCGAATGAGATTCCCATCATGAGGCTTGATAAAGACAACAGGCTAAGAAAGGATTGCATTACAATTTCTTATCACTGGAAGCCTCCTATTTTATCTCATGGAAAAGTCTGGAAAGCAACTGAAAAACGTTTCCAAACAAGCACATACCATGAACTAATGAATCCAGTGTAAACTGGAATTGAGGTTCATTTTCCTTTAGTCGAAGAGAGCCATCTTTCTGCTAATGCATTGAGCCTGAAAGTAATTCTTGTGAGACTCATAAGGTGTCTTTCTTGGCTCCACCACCTACAGAGGTGACTATTAATCCATCTAATCCTCATCTTGCTCTCACTTCATATATACGGGACACCAGCAGTTCCATTCAACTACCTAAGAACAACTACTTCCTGCTAGGATTAGAGAACGAGGATGCCATTTCCTCTCCCGGTACTTCAGTGGATTCTCCTCTACTGACAGATTGTGAGCCCCCTTACCCCAATTTGATGACATTAACTCTCCAAATGTTGTGGGATCAGGTAAGGATATAGGATTCCAATCTCCTATAGCTACAGTGGACTTCATTGACACTAACCATCTTGCCATTACACCTGATCATTCCAAACGGTTGAGAGGAGTTGCTCCCAACGGCGCAAGAATATAAATCTAGATATAGTCATTGATGTCCGTCATTGTATGGAATGTTAGAGGTTTAATTATCTGACAAAGCAAACGACTTTACATGATTTTGTCATGAAAGAACAATCTCAAATTTTAGGACTTTTGGAAGCTAAAATAAAGGCTAAGAATAGGGATAAACTGAAGATGTTAATACCTCAATGGAGGTTTCTCTCCAATCACTCTCAGCATGCTTTTGGTAGAATAATTGTTTGCTACAATGCAGATGCTATGAGGGTTGACACCCTTCACACAACAGACCAAGCTGTCCACCTACGGATTTGGTTTCTTCAGTAGCAAATGGACAACAACATATATGTAATATATGCTAGCAACTTCAAGGATTGTGTAGATCATCTTGGGATTACTAACTTGAAACAGACAAGCTACACTTTCATATGAACAAACAAGCAAACCAATAGATGGTTTATTAAGAAGAAGCTAGATAAAGCCTTTGCCAATGCCAATTGGTTGGCTCAATTCCCTGATAGTTTTTCACACTTTTAAGAGCCTCTATTTTCAGACCATACCTTAATTAAAATTGTCAACTTGTTCCTTCAAACCTGACAATCCTTTCCCTTCTATTTTAATAACTTTTTTGGCCAATGACCCTAATTTTCTAGAGCTTTGCTAAGGGAGAGCTGGAGAGTTTTGGTACCAAATAATTTAGGTGTGTCCACAAACTTAAAGCCATCAAATATGGGTTGAAAACCCTCAACTCTTTAAAGAGTCCTAACACTGCATTAGCTCTTCAGGTGGCTCAGGCGGACTTAAATGCTATCCAACAAATTTGTGATTCTTTTCCTCAAGACCCTCTTAATCGTGAACGAGAAAAGCAGGCCCTCTTGAAACATATGACAGCGATTAAGAATCACTCATCTCTTCTCTAACAAAGGGCAAGGATCAACTGGATAAAAGATGGGGATAAGTGCTCCAAGTCTTTATTCAACATTATCATGGCTAGGAGGAACCAAGGCCATATCCACACTATCATAAACGAGGCAGAGTTCAGATCCACAACCTTAAGGACATCCAAAATGAAGCACTTCATTTTTTTCTCTACATTGCTTGACAGCTCAGCCCAAGCCTCCTTTAATGAGCTCTCTAGGATTATATCTACACATATCACTATTGACGAGGCTGCTATGCTTACCCGCCCCGTTAAGGATAAGGAGATTGAGAATGTGATCTTTGATATGGATGTCATGAAGGCCCCTGAACCAGATGGGCTGAATGCCTACTTTTACTAAAAATCTTAGGCTGTCACAGGTCCCTTTATCAAAGATGCTATTAAAAAAATTGAGGGTAGACTACTGAAAGAGATTAACAAATCTTTCTTGTGTTTAATCCTTGAATGCTCTAATCCTTCTGATTTTAGTGATTTTAGACCAATAGCTTGCTCCAATGTTCTTTACAAAGTCATCTCCAAGATTCTTGCCATAAGGTTGAAAAACGTGCTCTCCTCTCTCACCAGCGACAATCAGAGTGCCTTTATGTGTGACCGACAAATTAGGGACAGTATTTTAATAGTTCAAAAGCGTTTAAAGGGCTATTCTCAGTCTTACTCCATGTCAAACTGCACTATTAAAATTCACTTCCAAAAGGCTTTTGATAGTGTTCCCCGAAAATTTATATGGAAAATGCTTGAAGCCCACAGATTCCCTCCGATATTCATCAACTGGCTTAAGGAGCGTATCTCAATGTCTAACTTCTCGATTCTTATTAATGGTAGTCCCTCGGGTTATTTCCAGATAGCTAAAGGGCTAAGATAAGGCGACCCCCTTTCTCCATACCTATTTATCATGTACATGAAAACTTTGAGCTTTATCATTACTCAGGAAGTGGCGGCCAACCCCAAATTTAGGTATCACTCTCGTTCAAAGAAGGTTATTTAACTCACCTTTCTTTCGCAAATGATCTTTTGCTATTTTGTGGAGCGACCATAGACTCCATCAAAACCTATATAAGATCATTCAAGAGGTTCACCAATATCTTAGGTTTACACATCAATATCCACAAAAGCCACTTCATCTTATCCCGAGGAGAACTACACTTGGAATTGTTAGGTTCTGATCATACATCTCATACATAATATATATCAAATATATGCAGCAGAAATAAAATTGAACCTCAAAAATATATCTACTGATGCATATAGATATAGAAAAAAACAAAAACATGAAATATAAGATGATTACATACCTTTCTAACGATCTCCTTAGTTCTTTAATCTTCTACGCGTTAGGTTGTCGTAAACCATAACAATCAATGCAGACCGTCTCTAATGAAAGTCCATACGAAGATAGAAGGATGAAACCTCACTAGGAGATGGCTAGAATTTTTTTTTTTGTGCTAGCAAAGACAAGAACTCTTGAGAGAGTTAGAGAGAAAAAGTGTGTGTATGTAAGAACAAGAACCTTTCTTTTTCTTTTTTTAATTTGTTTTACACAAGATGCACAAAAATTATCTCAATTTTCTGCACCATTTGTCCTTTCATAACTCCCATCACTAATGGAAAGTTATGGGAAGTTAATGGTCATGAATAACATGCATTAATGGAAGTTATGGTTAATGACCATGAATAACATGCATTAATAGAAGTTATGGGAAGTTAATGACTATGAATAGCATGCATTAATAGAAGCCAACAGCACTTGTTTCTAATCCATTTCATGCAACGTTTTCTACCACGATCACTTCGCGATACAATCACAAAACACTCTCTCATATCTTGAATCACCATTCAAGACTATTTTACTCATCCTTCGGATCTCTTATATGTGTGACCTATTAGGTTCCCAGTTATGTTGGCCACTTGAATTAACATTTAATTCAAGTAAGTCAAGAGCGGTATCTAGCAACATATCATAATCTTCAATTAACCGAAAAGTCAATGATTTGGCTACGAACCCTTCCATATGCAATGTTACCATACAATTCGTGCTTTCACTATCTATACTTCACTTAGTTCAAAGTATAGTCATAGTGCCAACTCCCACTAGACTGACTACATCACATCTAGTCAAAGTGTTATTAGATCTTGGCCTGAGGATCTCATTACTCTATGTTTCATTGAAGACTCTCTTCAAGACACATATCTACTATGGCTAGAAAATCCCGAGTAATGACCTCAACAAAAGGCGATAGGTATTATCACCTTTTATTAGGAGTGGTGAATCTTTTATTGGCTACTCAATTACCTCTGAATACCTCAATCTGTACCCAATCGCCACCCTATAAGTAACCCCGAAAGGCACTGATGAATAGAGTCAAAGCATAAGATCAGTATTCAAAATATCCTTGAGCATTTCAAGTCAAAAGATACTTGCACAATTTTATGATAAGACTATCATTGATCCTGGAATAGAATGTCCATATGATTATCTCATACTAGGTCAATCGAATATACTTACTACTCTTAGTAAGCATCTATATGTTAACTCTAAACAACTCATGTCTACAGCTTATGAGATCTACTGTTTGATCTAATCAAGGAGTATAATATGCGCTAGTCTATCCGAATTAATGATATCTATCTCATTAATCCTATGACTAGGGAAAGTTTAGATATTAACATAATTACACATGATAGGAATGTCATCATCATGATTTCTTCCATGCTATGTTTTGTATCAAGGACTTCATTAAATCAATTTAAGATTAACATCAGATATATAAACGTATGAACATCGAAATAGTGAAAATGACTTTATTAATCATAAAATGATTTGTACAATAAGTGCTAAAGGTGATTGTCTTCAAACCACTTCTCTAACAAGAATCGATTATAGCTTCGACCATAGTTATGATGATGCAAACCCCCACTGCTATTTTGGGACTGCCCGTATCAACTAAGAGATTGCGTTTTTATGAATGTCTCCCTCTTATTAAAAAATCCAGAAAAATTTACACTCTTGAGTTAACAAAGCTCTTTCCTATTAAGGGAAATCCTAACTTCCCAAAACCATCCTCAACTCTTTTCACATATACTGGAATTCCCATGTCTTCCTTTCCAAGAACGTTATCAAAAACTGTTAAGTGGTTATTTAGGAGCTTCCTATGGAACCACTCTAATGGAGCTAAAGGGATTGCTAAGGTAAAATGGGCAGACTTATGTATTCCAAAGGCAAAAGGGGGTTTAGATATCACCCCATTAAAGCTCACGAACCGTGCTTTTCTTCTCAAGAGACTATGGCAGATCCTCAAGAATAAACAATCGATATGGGTTTGCTGGATCCATTCGTACTTCCTCAAGGGCAAGTATATTTGGAAGTCAATTTGTCTCCTTCTTATTCTTATTTTTTAAACCAGCTGATACTTGTTAAGAATTCGGCTCAGGAAGATGTTTGCTGCAAAATTAGAAATGACGCCAAAATTTCCTTTTGGTTTGGTCATGGCTCCATTTTCCACCTTCAAAATACTGATCCTATCTTTTTACCTTTTTCCCAACTCCACCAAGCTTAGCTCCTTCATTAGGGGCCTCTCCTAGAATTTCCCTGATTACCTTAACTATCTGCAGCCCCATTATCCTCCTTCACCTAGCTCTGATCTACTTTTATGGAGGAATCAACTGATACACCATTTAACAAACAAGTGTACCATTGAACTGCTTCAGATGAAGACTATTGAGCTCTTCTGGCATAGCATCGTCTGGCACAAAAGCCTCCCTCCCATTGTCTCCTTCATCCTTTAGCTAACAATTAAAAACAAACTTAGCATCGCAGATCGTCTATCCATCATAGATATAAATAGATCTTGTCCCCTCTATTAAACACATGAAGAATCAAGGAACCAACTCTTATTCTTCTATTCGACGGCTTATCGGGTTTGGGAACAGGTCCAATCCTTCTATGGTTGGGATATTTCAAAAACCTCACTATCTAGAATCATCCATTGGCTGACGACACATTCATCTCTTTCAAAAGCTGAACGTGAGACATATATCATTGATATGGGACTTATAGTATAGTCCATTCGGAAGGAAAGGAACTCGGAAAGGCTTAAAGCCACAAGCCAATCTATAAAAACGCTAATCGCTGGAACAATCAGAGGTGTCAATGAACTCCTTATATTACAAAACCACACACCACCTGTTCACTAGCTTTCCTTGTCTGAACGTCCTATGTTTTGTACTTTTACTTTATCTCTGAATTTTGGTAGCGTCTCTATGTTGTATTGAATTCTAAAGGGTATAACCTTGGTCATCTGTTAAGTTGTAACATTATTCTTTATTAATTAAATTTTCTCTTTTAAAAAAATAACAATATGTAGGCTATCAAAATAATCATATTGATTGATAATCTCGAGACCTACCCTGATAAAAAATTGTCCTTGTTAAGGCATTAGATTAAGCAAGATGTTGATATAAACAGCAACATCTAAATCAACAACTAGACATGTTTATATGATTAACTTATTAATTAAAAAAACTATATCCTTGAAGCAATAATTTCATATGTTGATTAGTCCACGCATCCTCTTTATGTAGTCATTTGGAAATAGTCTCTTTATTAATTAAGGGTAAGGCTATGTACTATTAAATCTCTTCAGCTTTCGCATTTAACAAAATTTTTGCTAAATTGTTATTGTTGTATTAGTCCACACAGTTTAATCAGCGATAATAAAGATTCTATCAGTAATAAATTATAGTTGTTCTTGTTAAATATTTTTCTTAAGTAACCTATATTTTGTAATTTAATTATTTAAGTAGTGAATTCTATAAATTATATGAAAGAAATTATTAGAAAATAATTTTTCAATAAAACATTTATTTTATTTTTAAGTTATTGGAGCATGAAACAAAAGAAGTATAATTAACAATTTTTGTTTAACTTGGTCTCTCTCTCTCTCTCCTCTTTGCTTATAGAAAACACAGTATAATCCAATCTGAAACTTTTAAGTAAAAAACTAAAATTAAGAAAGAGAAATAAATAAAAAACAATTTTTATAAGAATTCTATTAAAATAAAAAAATTAAGATTATCAACATTCATCATAGATCGAGGTTCAATTTCTTAAATAAATTTATGTTCATAAAAATTATCAAATTCTAAAAGTTAAGGTGTAGTAGAATTAATACTTTCATACGCTTTCATGTGATATTAGAGTCTAATTTTAAGAATTTACAATTTTACACTTTAAAGATTGATTAATAAAAATTTGAGACTTTCAACGAACAGATTGAAACGATTATTTATAGTATTATGTTTTCAGTGACTCATAAGTTTATAAGATACGGTTTTTATCGTGTGTTAAATTTTGACCCATAAGGCTACATTGCATAAAATTTCATGAATTAATTGGTCGTCTGTACTTATATTAATTGAAGACCATGATAATTCATATGACAAGGAAGTGGAACTTCTAGTTTGCTTTTTGAGTTGTGATAACCTTTCAACGTAAATACCACTTATATATATATATATCGTAAGGAAACATATACACATATTATGCTACTAATCGGGGAAAGGAAATCTCAACTATATCCTCAACTAGGATATTAAAGCAACCCATAGGTGGGTATTGATGCCAATAAATACCAAGATCCAAGGACTTGGCATGGTTAGCTAGCCAATCCGCGGCTCTATTAGCCTCTCGGTATATATGTCTAGCTTTCACCGTCCAATCACGGTTGAGAAGTTGTTGGATCCCTATAATTAAATTAGAGTGGGGCGGATTGGTTGTAGCTGAGACCGATAAATTGTGAAGAACTATCAATGAATCCACTTCAAGTTCGATATGCCGATAACCCTCATTTTAGGCTAGATTGAAGCCTGAAAAAAACCCCAAAATTCAGCACAAACTGCGGTGCAATACCCGATATTATGCCCAAAACCTCCTACCCATTTGCCAGTGTTGTCCCTGAGAAGACCCCCTGCTGTCGCATGCGAAATCGAGCGTTGGTAGGCTCCTTCCGTATTAAGACGTATCCAATTCTGTTAGGGGTGAGTCCAGCCCACTAGAGTCGCTCTCAATGAAACTTTTGTCCTTTTATGGTATGTATATGTCATTATTTGCACGGATTGTTATGCATATTAAA
The DNA here is from genome assembly GCA_032467995.1 of Erythroxylum dillonii. Lineage (NCBI taxonomy): Eukaryota > Viridiplantae > Streptophyta > Magnoliopsida > Malpighiales > Erythroxylaceae > Erythroxylum > Erythroxylum dillonii. Next base: position 12,302,385 of record JANKYE010000013.1, read on the forward strand.
TCGTAGTTTGACTTTGATGAATAAAGTGAACATATCTAAAGTACAAAGATCATAAAATCTTATTGCATTATTTTTTCCATTAAATTTATAGTTGCATAATAAAGAAATTATATTTTTATTATGCAGCTATTTTAGATTAATAATTAATTACTGCTAAACCATGTTGAATGATAATTAATTGTATAATTAATTTAATTTAATAAATAAATCTTATGATTGAAATAATATAGAGTGATATATTTAATAGGTATACTAGAATTCATTCACTCGTAAGCTACATCTAATTTGAAGTTTATTAAGATGAATGGTATAATAAAACTGAAAAATATGCTGATCTATTTGCTAAATTTATTG
>JANKYE010000013.1:12304242-12315434 GCA_032467995.1 Erythroxylum dillonii
AGTAAACTAGTAAAGTATACAGTACAGTTGTATAATATATCAATATGGACTATTTTGCAATTTTTAAAAAGTTTAGGCGAAACGGTACCGGGTACCGACCGGTACCTGTACAGTTCCATTCCAGAGCTCAATCAGGTACCAAGTCCGGTACGGTATTCATAACATTGAGTTCAGGGGCGAATGTACATTGGGGGCCCCCAATTTTTTCAAAAAAAATGTATATAAAATATTATTATTTTAAAAAAATTTATTCAATAAAATAAAATTTGCCCCCACTTAAAAAAACTTATCCCGATTAAAATTTTGCCTAATTAAAAATAAAATTTTGCCCCCACTTAAAAAAATTTTCTAAATATGCCCCTAGGTAGGTTGTAAGTTTAAGCAGGACTTAACTAGATCTCACTATCATTGCTACGAAGGCCTGACAATGAGATTCCTGAAATTGAACTAGAAGGTTATGAAAAGTTTTACCTCATTTCAACCTAACCAACATGAAAAATCGCTGCTGTGAAAGAAAGATATTCATCGTCGTCATCGTTACTCAATTTGAAATCCCGCGATGAAAGAAAGATATTATATAGTTGGTATTAACTTTCTCATTAAACTCACCCGGTTGTTTCTTCCTAAACTTATGTTTCCTCAACTCAAGTATAAAGGGGCTGGCTGTTGCTTCAGTTTCTTTGACCATGGGTGATGGGTTTGTCCAAGGTATTCTCACCTTCTGATATGTGCATTCTGAGGTGTGCATAATATCTGGTAATTCTAAGAACATTTCATACTGTACTTGCTAGCTTCCCTGATATTCTATTCAAGTTTCACAACATATTGATGCTTTTATTCTCTTATTTTCCTTTCTGTCGAAGCAGAAATGACCCCTCTTCCAGACATGAAAATCAACGTGGTAGGAGCCATAGTAAAGTCGACTTGACCTTGTCATTCTGTGGGGCTATATTTTGCTACCGGGTTACGTCCAACTTAAGGGCTAGGTGAGTCCTACCAATCAATAAAATGGAAGTTGAAAGAAGAAGCAGAATGTTGACATGAACATAAACCTATTACTAACAGTTATCTGAATTGGTCTAATCGTAATTTCAGTTCTCCAAACGCCTGTGGTGGCAGCCCCTCCTGCTTCCTTGAATCTGTTCTCTACGTAATCAATAAGCAACTTTACCATTACGCTGACTCAATTGATGGCCATCATTGACTCAACCGATGCTATCAGAAAATTCCTTTTATCATGTATATTTGCTACATGGTACCTGATCCGGAGAGATTAAAGTTCCACGTAGAATGTCGTGTGGATGTAAGCTCAACACTCTATCTAGAATGATAGGTATGTTATTGGACATAGTAGCTCGAAGTACCCAATGCAAGCTTTTTCTTTTCAGTGGTAGTGGGTTCTTCTGTTTTCTCTTCTTCTTGTCAATATGCTTTGTTCATTTGAAATACTTTGTTTTCCTAATATATTAAAAAGGATAGGAATATTAGACTAACATTTGACAATAAAAGAGTTTAAACTTCTTATGCTACTAAACCACTCGTGTCGTATGCAAGTCCATAGACAAGGATTTTAGAGAGTCGTAATAAATTCTGAACCTTCCTTTTCGTACATAGATATTTCTTCATGACAATTTCCCTATATAGCAATGTAGTTTCTTAACAAAACGTAAAACTATTAGTTAGCCAATTACTCCATGTTTAGACATTCTTCACTTCAACATGCCCTTTTAGTGGTAAAAAGAGTCGTCCGCTTAACATCGGCGCGGGATATTAAAGTCGTTAGAACTTCTGCTAGTATTAAACCTTCACGAAAACCTTACTCTACCCAATTAATCTCGGAAAACATGTAAACGATTGAGTGGATCCACTACAACAAAAACAACATTTGGCTGCAAAAAATTATTACTAAATGTCTCAAAATTATTGCTAATAGTTACTAGTGATGATTTATATTCATCGCCAAAAACGTCATCAAATCCTCATAGTTGAAAACTATAAGCGACATTTTTCACTAATCGTCGCTAATGGTTTTTGCCTGCACTTTATTTTAATGACGGAAAACTATTAGAGACCTTTTAAGAAAATATTTTCAATATAATTTGGCTACGTTTAAGTTTCGTAGCTAAAAATTATTAGTACTTTTCCAATAACGTAGCTAATTGTTTCTAGCTACGTAGCTAGAAACGTAGTTAAAAAGTTTTAGCTACGTTTTTTAAAATGTAGTCAAATATTTTTATCTACGTTTTATCAAATATAGTCAAATTTTTAGTATACATTTAACAAGAGGTTATATCATATTAATTATAATTATTTGTGACATTTTTAATCCATATTATTGTATATAATATTTAGATTTCTTGTGTTAATTTATTATACAAAAATATGATACAAAAATAGTTGATAATTTGAAGCATTATATATAAAAATAAAACATCATTAAATTATACCAACAAAAAGAATATTCTTCATATACAAAATTTTAATTACAACTTTAACAATCCTCATAAACAAAATAATAAATACAAAGACTACTTTACAAATTATAAATAATAAGATTACAAAAAAATTACAACATAACTGGAATGACTCTAGGTTTGTTCATATCGATAAGAACAACTTCATATGTTAATCATCATATACGAAACATTAGCCGTGAGAATCATGAAAGCAACTTTAAAATCGGTAGAGTACCTGAAATTATGCATAATAAAGCTAATTTGTTTTCAATTAAGAAAGAAAAGACGGCAATGAAATGGGAAAGCAATCTAGCAAAATATTCATTGAAAACTATTAAGTACTTTCCAAAGTACAACTTTTTTATCATGTAATCACTCAACAATCCAACCTGAGTATAAAACAAAAAGTAAGTGTCGTAACATATATGCATTGGGTGCATCCATAGCTTAAGTAAGGTTAAGAATACTTTAAACAATAAGAATAAAGCTTGCTGAAGAAAGACAAACATGACAGTTTAAAACAGGGACGGAGCCAGACTCAACTCTAAAGGGGGCCGGGGGTCAACATCTAAATGCAAAAACATAATACAATTATATAATATTATTAATAAATAATCATTAGAGGAGAAGAGAAGAGAAGATATGGATTTTTTTTAGGGGGCCACTTATATTTGTAATTTTAAAATTTTTAATTATATAAATAATTTTAAAAAAATATATTTGAAAGGGGGGGCCATGGCTCCGTCCCTGGTTTAAAAGCACTTCATCTATAGAGCTCCAAGACTACAATCACTAATATGAATTTTAAGTTGTAAGTAAATCTAAATTTTTTGGGCTATTGGAATTTTAACATAGCATCAATAACAAGTTAAATACCATTGTTCTTGTTCTGATATTTTCACCACGAAAGTTGGCTAGGACAATAGGTTCTAAAATCCAATGTTATTAAGCTGTTATTATGATATTTCTCCTTAAAATAAGCATAACTAACAAGAAAATCCTACTGCAATAAAGAAAATCACTTTCATTATTCATAGGTGTTCATTTACTTGACTATTTCCTAAAATATATTACCCATTTTCTATCAAGTTTACTAGTACTAAAGTCGGCAACCAATCGGTTACAAGCATGCCATAACATACAAGATTACTCCAGTAGTGTAAGTTGCATGTAATAGTTATTATAACAACTGAATACAAGATTATAGGAGTTAAATTATACAAATTACAAACTCAACGATAATTGGAATCATCAAGCTTAGCATACTTATTGGATATATGAATTCTCGATGATACAATATAATGCTTCATTAATCATGATAGAATTAGAAAGAAATTTGCCTAAAGATGTTTATGTGGAATATCTTTGTAAGCTACTGAAGTTCATACTTAACATAAGCAATATATCTGTGCTCAAATTCAAGCCATCCAAAGGTAAATGAGATGACAAATTTACAAGAAGCAAGAATCAATGAAGTGACCAACAGTTACCTTTTGATCTAAAGCGAGCCACTCATTAGTAGAATCATTTATGACTATACCTCTAATAACCACATTCGTGGATTGTCCAATCCTTCCTTCTGTCTTTAACACCTCTGGACATGAAACATAAGAAAGTATCAAGCCATAATTATCTAATTTATGTGATATAAAAGGAAGACCAATTATACGATATCATTATATCTAATTTGTTCATAACTAATGCTTGATGAACCCAAATGTTGTTCCAAAACTATCAATCTCTATATTCAACAGGCTTGCATATGAACATTCACAAAAAATTTTGATATGTGCTTTTGTTATTAGAGCACAAGGTTTACCTTAATTACAGATTAGATTACAACTTCTAAACTAAAAATTCACATGTAACAACTTTAAAATTTTGACACATAAGTGAGAGAGCCCAAGAACTTTAGCCAACTCTTTAACAATGATCCTTGACAAATAGCTACGTGAACTATGAAAAGGATCTTGAAACAAAAATTTTCATTTCCATTAACAAGTGTTATCATTTCAAAGCTGGACACCTATTTAGGCATGAAATCAATTCCACTTAAGTACCAGCCAGAAATCACTATGATAATGTTTGCACCAACCCAGAAAAGGTGAAATGAAAAAAAAGGAATCATTTAAATCATAGCACATTACTAGACCTCAACTGTCGAATCTTTGATAAACACCCTGCGTATAGCAAACTTCCATCCAATAATCATAGAACAAAAAAATTGCTCTTTGATCTGTGGTACATTATTTGAAAAAACAAGATTCCATTCATCCAATAATTGCAAGTATTAGTATATAAGAAGTATAACTATGAACAAAAAACATGTGAAGAACACACAAAATCCACCAAAAAACTATTGAAGTTTAATAGTGGTGATAATATCAAAATCTTTTGACACTCTTTTCAAAATTCAATCTCTCACACATCCACCCACTAAGTAAGTAGATCTTCTTTCTTGTACAATTCCTTAACTGAGTAGATTTTCTTACACAATGAAAAGACAACCCAAATTGTAGCTGTAAATAGATCTTCTTTCTTGTTCAACTCAGTTCCCAAAAATGAGAACCTCAATTTCTTGTTCTATATGACCTAGACAAAATAGAAAAGAGTAAGGTTATCTAGGCACTAAAATAGTAATACTTGAACAATTAGTGAAAAAATGAAAGTGGGTATCAATAAAAACTGAAAGTGGGTATCCAAACAACTAACTGGTTGTCACTACTTGGAGAAGGAATTGAGAAAGAACCCACCCAAAATAAGAGAGAGAAGAAATGAAAGGACTTAGTGAAAATGAATCATTTTCATTAAATTACCTAACAATATGGTAAACGGGTACTTGAAAATGCAACAAAGATGATATATTGGCGAGAGGTTGGAACATGAGGAGGAGGCCGGAACATGATGACTAGAAGGCGACAACTGGAAGGTGACGATTGGAATATGACGAGGAGACTGGAAATGCAAGGAGGAGCTAGAAATGCAACGAGGATGCTGGAGGATGCTGGACACGCGAGAGAGCAAGACGGTGGAGGAGCCTAGAAAGTAGAAACACGAGAGAGGAGGACTATGGAGCAGGAGGCTGGAAAGGCGAAAGAGGAAGACGGTGGAGGAGGCTTCAAAAATGTGAGAGAGGAGGACGCTAGGAGACAAATATTAGGTTTCATAAATGATAAATTGTCATTTTTGTTCATAAATACTAGAATTCGCTACGCTTTCAATAAATCGTCGCTAACCTTTATTGCCACTAATTGATCATTTTAATTTGCCTTTGGTGACGATTCGAAAAATTGTCACCAAAGGCCAAATATTTGGTGATATTTCTTCAAATTTGTCACCAAATTTGTTTCTTTGCTTGACGTTTAGCAATAACTTTTAAAATCGTAGTCAAAAGATTAACTTTTATTGACTATTTTTCTAAAATCGTAGCTAAATGTCGATATTTGGTGATGATTTTCAAAATTGTTACGAAGAGTAAACCTTTTAGCGACTATTTTCCAAAACATCGCTAAAAGTTATAAAATCGTCACCAAATATCGATCTTTAGCTATGATTTTAAAATCATAGCAAGAAAAGCGTATACTTTTCCCTACTTTGTTGTAGCGATGATATCTGATTAAGCATAAAATTTCATGCAATTGCCAGAAACCAAAAAAAGAGACGAAAGGGATCCTTCTTTTAAAAGATGGAAAGTAAGTGCTGTGCCCATCACTGAAACAAGGTTGTTTTGTGAATGTATAGAGTTAATTTATATACACTAAGTGCCTAAGGGAAATTTTATTTGAACTTTTATGAAAATCTTAATTGTTATGACATAAATCAAAATTGACATTTATAACTTTATTATCTTGAATAAACAATTGTTACAAACCATCAAAGTGTAATATTGCATACCTGACATTGAAGATGTCATTATTAAAAAGAGATTGAGAAACTACACCACGTTCTTGATTAAGTTAATTTCTTTCTCTTGACTCTTAGTTACAGATACTTGATGGAAAATAATTTATTATTTTAATTAGTAGAGAAAGAACCAATTTATATATCTATGACTTTTAATTTGATATATCTATTAAGTGACCAGAATAAACGATTGAGATTTATTCCACTATTAAATAGGAAATATAGACCAAATATAACTCTTCAATTATATTAATATTGATATTAATATATGTAGAATATGGTTATTAATCGATCCACATTCTTATATTCTTTCACTTGACTCGTCACTTCAAAATTTATTTTAATAGTGTAAAAATTAAGTGTGCATAAATAACATCTTTATAATTTACTTCAACACAATAAATCACATACTGCAGGTTATGACGGTTATACACTTCAACATAGCATATTTCCTTTGATATACTATAACACTAATAATAGCTTCATTGTCGTCAATAAATTAGAGGGAAATAATCAATTAAATATTTCATGTTTAACAAAATGAAAAGTTTGTTTATTACATTAACTACACCTTTTCATTTTAATTGTTTAGCATAGGCTTGAAGAACTTAAAAATAATATTTAGATTATCAAATATAGTTTAAATTAAAGGTTTAGTTTCAATTTAAAGAAATTTGACGTAATTTATATTAACATAATTTCTATTCTTAAAATGGAATAAAAGAATTTTAGTTTTGAATAATTTAATTTTCACTAAATAATTATGATACCTAAAATTATAATTTTAATTTGATGAAAATTTGTTGCATTGTATCCTATCCACAGTAATAATAGACCATATCCCATAATAGAGGCATTAATTTCATACAGCTCACATTAATTGTAATTCACTTATATATAATATCAATTTCATGCAGAATTACAATCATGCACGTTGCCTTTAATTTCTTATTTAGGAGGACAAAAATAGTAGCATAAATAATGTGAAAAGATTTACGGTGTTAACTCTTGAATCTAGTAGTACATGTTGGAAGGCCTAACTCACCCCTAGAAGTTAGCTTGAGATGGGAGGTTTGCGCACAATTATAAATGGTTGAATGCATTCACACTTGTTCGATGTGAGATTCTTGATACATCCCTGTCAGCCCAAAGCAACACTGAATATCTGTTAGGCATATTGGTCAAAAGGTTAGAACCGGACACCACCTCAAACTATCGAGGCAAACGAGCTCTGATATCATATTAAAAGGCCTAACTTACCCCCAAAAGCTAACTTACCCCCAAAAGCTAGCTTGAGAGGGGAAGTTTGCACATTATTATAAATGACTGAATGCATTCACACTTGTCCGATGTAGGATTTTTGATAATGTTAGAGTATCCCATATTGACTAAATATGAAAATGTTAAGGGTCAACTATCCAAATGATTAGTTCTAGTCATTTTGACAATAGTTGACCTAAGCCTAATTCTTGTTAGTGGACTCTACACTTTACCCATATTAAAAAATTTAATATGGTATCAAAACAGGTTTGGTTTAGATTATTAGTTTCATGATTATTTGTCTGGATGTCCAATCTCAGTAGCCCGGTCTGGTTACTGTGATTGTAGAAAGCCAAGAATTAATTACTTGTATTACAATAGTGAAACGTATATATACAAGTACAAGATCACTTTGGATAACACTAAAACACTAGTTTGAATCTATCTAACTACCTATGTACAAGATAAAGAAGAGTTTAACATAAACAGAAATATATCATGTACATGATAAGGATAAGAGGTTTAAATGAGATAAACTATATCACTAACAGACCCCCTCAAGCAGATGACGGAACAGAGAGAAGTCGCAGCTTGGATTTATGACGATCAAATAATGCAGTACCCAATGGTTTAGTAAGAATATCAGCAGTTTGATCAGAACCCTTAAGAAACTGAATTTGAAGTTTCTGCTGAGAGACTAATTCACGAACAAAATGGTAGTCTAACTCCACATGCTTAGTTCGAGCATGGAAAACTGGATTCTTACTTAGGTAAATTGCCCCAATATTGTCACACCACAAGATTGGTGGAGTTGCAGGCGTGAAGCCAAGTTCACCAAGTAACGAAGTGAGCCATACCACTTCAGCAACAGAATTAGCTAATGCTTTGTATTCACTCTCAGTGGACGATCGAGCGATTGTAGGTTGTTTCTTGGACGCCCAAAAGATGAGATTATTGCCAAAGTAAATGGCATAGTCATTCATGGAGCGTCGATCATCTGGACACCCACCCCAATCACTATCAGTAAAACATTGCAAAGTAGTGGAGGAGTTCTTAGAGAAGAGGAGACCATCAGAACTCGTGTACTTCAGATATCGAAGTAAGCGTTTTGCTGCTTTCCAATGATCCTCATTAGGATTGTGCATGTATTGACATAATCGATTGACAGAAAAGGCAATATCTGGACGAGTAAGTGTTAAATATTGAAGAGTACCAACAACTTGACGATAGAGAGCAGCATCAGCAAAAGGCGGACTAGAGGCCTGGGTAAGAGGTGGACGAGCAGCCATAGGTGTTTTGCAAGGTTTGGCATGTGTCATATTTGTACGAGCAAGCAGATCAGCAATGTATTTGTGTTGAGACAAAATGAGACCTTGCAGATGAGTATGAACTTCAACACCCAAGAAATAATGAAGAGGGCCAAGGTCTTTGGCTGGAAAATTATGTTGAAGTTGAGTAATGAACCACTGTATATGAGTATCCTTTGTTCCTATTACAAGAATGTCATCGACATAAACAAGAACAAACAACTTATCAGTAGCAATATTGAGAATAAAAAGAGAGGTGTCAGCCTTTGAAGGGGCAAAGCCAAGTCCCAACAGGAAGTTGTGGAGACGATGGAACCAAGCACGAGGGGCTTGCTTGAGACCATAAAGGAACTTTTGAAGATGAAAAACATGTGTAGGCTTGGTAGCATCTCGAAAACCAACTGGTTGTTCCATGTAGATGTCATGATTAAGAGAACCATGCAAAAATGCATTGGAGATATCCAACTGACGAAGCGGCCATCCATGCATAACAGTAAGAGCAAGCACCGTGCGAATGGTTGTTGTTTTAAGAACAGGACTGAAAGTTTCAAAATAATCAATACCATCTTGTTGTTTGAACCATTTCGCCATAAGGTGAGCTTTATAACGATCTATAGTCCCATCAGCACGGCGTTTGATACGATACACCCATTTGTTTCCAATGACATTGGTACCAGGGGGACGGGGAACTAGTGTCCAAGTATGGTTAGCATGCAGGGCCTCATCTACAATCACATAACTCATGAAACGGGACAGGTTCAGGTCGAAGGTTGAGGGTGGTGATGATGCCATGATATTCACTACCAATGTTACGGTAGACAATGGCATTGAACTCTGCAGTTGTGAGAGTTCTTTCCGCAAGACTCAATTGGTCAGAGAGGCTTTTAGCTTTGTGAAGGTATTCGGAAACAGATAAATCATTTTTCTTGAGTTCTTGTAACTAAATATTAAGTTGCAATTGCCTATTTTGAGAGACTGCTCCAAACGTGTGAGCTAATGCTTGCCAAACAGCGAAAGAAGAATCAAGACCAATGATGTAGGAAAAGACTTCCTCGGTGAGAGAAGATAGAAGCCATGAAAGAAGCATCTGGTCTTTGCTAAACCACTCTTCATAGGCAGGATTCGGGACTGGTTGAGAGGGATGGGTGGAGGACGGAAGAGTTTTAGGTGGTGGTGGACAGGTGCCATCAATGAACCCATTCAGCTTTTGGTAGTTTAACAGTCGGGAGAATTGAGTTTTCCAGGATAAATAGTTTTTGGTGGTCAACTTGACAGAAAAGGCATGATGGATATTGGTGGGGATGGGAGCAGACTGGTTTGTTACGACTAACTGGTTCTACGTTTCGGAGGGGTTCATGGTTTATGAAGGGAAGATGTATCTTTATGACTGAGAGAACGTTATGGGGTTGAAAAGAAAAGAAAAAAAAGGCAATCTATGGCTTTGATACCATGTGATTGTAGAAAGGCAAGAATTAATTACTTGTATTACAATAGTGAAACGTATATATACAAGTACAAGATCACTTTGGATAACACTAAAACACTAGTTTGAATCTATCTAACTACCTATGTACAAGATAAAGAAGAGTTTAACATAAACAGAAATATATCATGTACATGATAAGGATAAGAGGTTTAAATGAGATAAACTATATCACTAACAACTGCCACTACATTTATTTCAAGTGATAACTGGATGTCCAATCTCAGTTATACTTGAGGAAGGGTGCTAAAGTATCTCATATTGAGTAAACATAAAAATATTAAAGAGTTTATAAGCAGTAAGGGTTAACTATCCAAATAATTAATTCTAGTCATTTTGACAATTGTTGACTCAAGGTCAATTCTTATTAGTGGACTCTACACTCTACTATATTAAAAATTCTAATAATACAAAGATAATATCTTCTGCATTTGTGCTTGGGTCATACAGTGTGAATAGTGATGCTGAGCATCACTTTAGATGAATAGGAAGAGTGAGCGTCCCATCGCCATGGGATGTTTCGTTTTCTCCATAATTCATTTGTGCCCATTTTTGGGAATAGAGACCAAAACCATTCTACTTCACAACGTACACTTATTTAGGAAGATGTTTGATTGGTTGAGATATAGCAGGATTATCCATTTGGATTTGAATGGCTAGTTTCCGTTGACTTAAATTTCTGTCTACATTATTGGTTGCCATTTCAGAAGGTATCATTAGTAGGTTCTTGGATCCCAAGGGCAATTTCAGAGCACGAGTAGTTGGTGGCTATAGCGAACGTAT
>JANKYE010000013.1:12378614-12393153 GCA_032467995.1 Erythroxylum dillonii
ATACGTATGGGAGATCCAAATTGAATATGAGGAAGTGAGACCAAAATGCAAAGTGAAATGTGCAAATAAATTGATAACGTAGGGAGGATTGTAAGAATATTTGATAAAAAGAAGGGAGATTTGAAATTGTAAACTCTTTATTTTCTATTTGTTTTTCTTTATGTTTATGTTTGATTTCATTTTCTATTATATGTAACTAAACATCTTTAGTGTCTAGGTGTGACGAACCTTAGTTTGTGCTACAATATGTTTAGATTCTTTTATTTAATGCAATTTTTTTATTGATCTAATGTGATTCAATTATGTGTTTAATATATGTTGTAATAGATCCAGAATATTAGAACATAATTTCATTTCATAACAAAGAGATTAAGAAATCCTGTGTATTAATAGATCTACCAAAATTAAAAGGAGTTGATTGCAAACTTAAAGATAGGTCGACATAAATCCTTTGGATTAGGGCCTAACCTAATAGCAGAATTCACAAATTTGTAAAACAATCCTAGAATCTGTAACATGAGTAATTCAGTTAATAAACCTATGATTAGTTGCTAGTAGCATCGAGAGAGTTACTAACATAACATAGGAATTTTCACGATCCAATAATCATTAAAACAATTGCATAATAAAAGGTTAACTTTTAAGTTTAAGAGGATTCATTACCTAGACTGATTCTTGATATTAATTGTTTTCTAAGTTGTTTCCATTATCTTTGCATTCATTATTATTTCCTCCTTTATTTTAATTATTTAAGTTTTTATTTTCTTTATTAAAAACCAAAAAAAGTCCTTAGGCTAGATAGCAGGAGAAAGGCAATTACAATTAATCACTGTCTTCATAAGATAAACCTGTACTTATCGATACTAGCTACAACTTCGTCGTGTACTTGTGGTTAATTTAACATTGATGATTAAAATAAGTCAATCAAGTTTTTGACGTTTACCAGGGACAGTGATATAAGGAACACTTAGATGCTATTTCTTTGTTCATTATCTTTTGTATTTAGTTTATTTTATTGTAGTTTTATTGTATATTGTTATATTCTTAGATTATTCATTTAATTATCTTTTGAACGTCTTCACACTGACAGTGTGCTTTTGGTTTATTTTCGAGATTGAGATTTAACATCATCACCACAATTCACAATGGAAGGATGGAGTAATCAGTCCTCTTATGGGAGTTATGATACGTCTTTGCAATATATAACATCACTGTATCAAAAAGAGTCATTTCCTCCCATCTTTTTGGAAGCTCAACAAATGTCCAGGCCATGTTATAACATTTGTGGGAGTAACTACTACAATTATGAATGTTAGGCATTGACGTATATGTGGGAGCAACAAAACATGTACAACCAACCTTAAGGCCCTTCATATGAGAATATGTATAATTCAAATTAGAGTGAACCTTACGCATACAGATAGAATGACTATATTCTAATAAGAGTAGTGATACGCAAGTATTAAAGATAGATTAATGGAATACCTTGTTGTAGCCAACATGAAGTTGAGGAGAGGTTTTCTTTGCAAGAATGCTATGAGTATAATACCTTATACTATCTTAGCCCCCCAATGTCTCAGAGTGAAGAAAAGATGACGGTCAATTTCATCGATGAGGATACATTTCAAGAAGGCAATGAGGTAATTGTTGCTTTGATAGATATGGTTGCCAAATTTATTCAAGAATCAAACATGAGACATTAGGAAACAGAGGCTCATATACAAAATATGGTGCATTGGATCGACCAGTTGGTGAAGATAATATCCAATGAGATGCAGGGGAGTTTGCCTAGTCCTATCAAAACAAATCCTAAAGAATTTAGAATGGCAATCACCCTTAAGGATAGAAACGATCTTCCAAAAAAAGATGATGATGAAGAAGAAGCCTCCATCCAAGAAGAGGAAGTAGAGAAGTGGCAGGAGGTAATTAAAGAAGATGAGCCAGAAACATTAGTTCACTTAGAAAAAGAAGAAGAATGGACAAAGGTGGTTGAGGAAGAACTAGCAGGGAAACCAAATAAGGAAACTACTGACTAGGCATTGGCAGCCATCTTAAGCACAAAGGGTTCCTACTTCCTCTAAGATAAACTACTTGCATCAACAAAAAGATTTGGGGAGTTTCATTATCCCTCACTTTATTAATAGTTTGTCATTAAAAAGAGCATTAATGCAGTTAATAGGATTTATTAATTTGATAAGTTATGCTATTATTATTATTATTTAGCATGTGGCTTACTTGCAGGTTATAGAACCCTTATGTGGGGAAATAGGTGGAAGCAAGCCAATGATCATAGGCCCAAGATAAGGGTAAACATGCAGGGTATCTCGGCCTAATGACATTAACCAAGCATTACCTGGGAGGCAACGCATGAATTAAGATAGGTTTTATTTTAAATTTTATGTTATTTCTATTTTCATATTTTGTATTTATTTTTTACTGTTATTTTTATTTTCTCTTATGTTTGTATCCTTTTTTCTTTATATCGTACAAGGATGTTAGTCTAATGTTGGATAGATCAAAATCAGAAAATCTTTTGACTCAGGAAAGTACCATTTTACCTTCCCACTTATTAATAAATGCTTATACTGTGTACATTAAGGACAACATACAACTTTAAGTGCAGGGAAGGGGTTAACGAGTTCAATGATTTTTTTAAGCTTATTATTATGCATGTCAGTGGCCTGGGCTGGGCCAAGTCGTGGCCCAACGGGCCAGAGCTGGCCATTCTGTGGCCCGACCCGTGACTAGATGAGCCACGGGCAAGCTGGGCCTTATATTTTTTTTAAAAAAATTCAAAACGACGTTGTTTTTAAAGTTTTAGTCGGGCCATACGCCGAACTAGGAGGTCGGGTTGGGCCAAAATTGACATCCTTACTTATTATAAATTTGGTTATTAATTTTATGAACTGATATCTTAACTTAATTGAAACCTGTCGATAAACACTTTATTTCATTATTAAATATTGAATTGAATTAGTATGAAAATAATGATAATTAGAATAAAATTGTTTTTATAAGTCATAGTTTTAATAATCATTGAAATTGTCAAGTTGAATGAAAATTGAATATTATTTACACACCTAATACCCAGTTTTTGTGAGCTTTTAAGCCTAAAAGCAGAAATTTTAAAATGTTTAAGCTTTTTTTATTCTTTCATGTGCGTTATCTTATATAGTTGAATAATTATAGAACTTACTTTTATTATACATATGGCAAAAGAGTTGCTTTTGAACCTAACTTTTTCACATATCGACAAGTTCAAACGTAACATTCCAAAGAGAACAATTATAACCTTAATATTTAGAAAACGTTAAAATTTAACCCCACCCAAACAGAAAATTTAACCCCCTTTGTTAAATGCTACGTTAGCGTTGACATAATATTTTTAATTATTTTTGTGGGCTCCCTTTGCCACTTCATTGCTGACGTGGTAAGATGAGATTCAATTTTTAAATAAAATATGGCATAAAGGTCACTTTTGGCCCTAACTTTTACATCAATCGATAAGTTTAACTCTAACATTCCAAAGAGAACAATTATAACCCTAATATTTAGAGAACGTTAAAATTGGACCCCACAGTCACAAAGATTTTAACTCCTATCTATTAATTGCCAAGGTATATATAGGTGTTTGTGTTTTCTTTTATATATATATTTTTTGAAAAATGGGTCCTACCTTGCCACGTTAGTAATGACATAGCACTAGGGCCTACAAAAAAATTATAATTTGCCACTTAATAGACAATAATTAAAATTTTCGTGATGGTAGGGTCCACTTTTACGTTTTTAAATGTTAGAGTTATAATTGTTCTCTTTGAAATGTTAAAGTTAAACTTGTCGATTGATATAACAGTTAGGGTCAAAAGTGACCCATTTTTTCACATTTCATTAAAAAAAGGGTCCCATCTTGCCACGGTAGTAATGACATGGCACAAAGGCCTACAGAAACAATAAAAATTAATTAAAAATGTCAGCTCAGCGCTGATTTGGCACTTAACATAGGGGATTAAAATTTCTATTAGGTGAGGTCAACTTTTAACATTTTCTAAATGTTAAGGTTATAATTATTCTCCTTGGAATGTTAGGATTTAACTTGTCGATTGGTGAAAATTGACCTTTTTCCTTATACATATTAAGACCATATTTGTTAAATTAGAAGCAAGGCACTTAGATTTAATAATTTGTTTTAGCCTATTTCTTTGATAATTACCTTACCCATAAATTATCCTTGAAGAATAACTAATTTTGAGCCTTAACCATTTTCATTATTTATAACCCCATTTGTTAACCTTTATCCTATTTTTCTTTGAAGCCTTTTTATTGTTTTGAACCATGAAGGTTATTTAAATTATTTGATTGTTTGAACTTGAAATTTTTGAAAGGTTCAATATTTCTCTAATAGTGGTTATGATAAATGCTTGCAGTGAAAAAAAAAAGAATAGAAAAAGAAAAAAAAGAATATATGGTACCAATGGAGTTGCAATAAAAGGACCTATGTATTTATGAACAAGTTTCATGTAATGTCTCTTTTGGAAATTTCCGTCAATTAACCCTTTTTATCATCCCAATCATACCATACTTAAGCCCCATTACAACGCTTATAAAGAACTTTCGATTTTTTGTTTCTAGTTTATACACAAGTGGTAGAAATGTGATTAAATCGCAAGCTTATGGGAAGAGTTCTCTTATGCATTGATTAAGAGTTTGACACTTTTCACCCTAAACACTTGTGTGCAATGAGTGGAATCTTGGTGAGGGTGTAAAGGTTTATACTTTTGGTTTAAATGAGGTTATTGATATGACTACTATTAATATTAACTTAGGAAGTTAGTTTTAGGATAACTTGAATCTAATTGTCTATTAATTTGAATAATATGATATGATGATTTATAGTATGAATGGACATGTTAACATTAATGAAGGATTGATATTGTAAGATTTATAATTTTGATTATGGTTTGCTTGAGGACGAGTAAAAACTTAAGTGTGGGGATGCTTGATAAATGCATATTTGACCATATTTATACACCCATATTCGATATATTTTCTTAATATTTTGTAATTTTGTTATACATTTGGTGCCTAATTCACTTCAGGAGCATTTATAGGTTATAATTGCCTTCATGAACCAAATGAAGAGGAATTCGAGTGAAATCGTGGCATAAAACAAAGATTTGAAGTAAATAAGAGATACACAATCGTGTATGTGAATGTGTAAGTCTCTCAAAATGTGTAAGTCATGATTTTAAGTGTTTTTGAAGATACACAATTTGATACATGGTTGTGTATCAGACCATGTATGTCCCAAAACCCTATAATTCACTATAAAAGGATGTGGCAGAAGGCAAATAGGAGATAGCAAACATTTAAAGGCAATTCCAGATGTGGAGATCGTTTAAAAAGGACGATATTAAAGTAGAAAATACGAAGAAATCGTCACTAACCTAATTATATTTCCTGCATCCACTGAGAAAATCATACTTCAAAGCACTAAATTCTATATAAAAACCTTTTAAACATTGGTTTCCGAACTGTTCATCAAATTCAGTTTGAATAATATACTACAGTTTGAATAATATACTACCCATCTTTGCCAGCTAGTCATGACTCTTGTCCATAAGACCATAACTTGGCATAATAACCTTCTATAGGTCCTTGTAGCATGGTAATAGCTTCCCATTTAGCCCTATAACATTGGGATTTAATTACCTATAGTGAATATTTTCTTTGGAGATCATCCATCATTTCAGTAATAGGCTAATTTGGGTTCCTCCTAAACTTGTGTAAGAATTCATTTGCTATCCATTTCCTGCTAGCTTCTTAATTACTTTGCAGTTTCTTGCAATCACACTTGTTCTTTTTTTACTATCTTCATAACAAATGTTTTATCATTTCCAATCTAGCTAGCATATACCCAAAAAGGACATTGTGGCTCATAAACTAGCTCCATTTTTTCACTAGATCTCGCCAATAAAATATCATACCCATTTATAATTGCATAGTTTCTTATTGCGTTCCTCAACGACATCTCATCCTTGAACTTGATTTCAATTTCAAACTTAAAATCTTCCATATCGACTTTTGGATTAAAGATAATGTATTTATTCTTTGGAATAGATGCTTCATCATCACTACAAATTAACGATTGAACTTTAACATCCCTATCTTTATATTCACTATTTACACCATATGAACTGCCTTCTTATCTTTATGTATCTTTGGAATAATCATCTTCTTTATTGCAATCCTTTCCACTACTTCTAACCCCATCGACAATAATGTCGAATTCAAACCCACCATGTAGAGTATTGGCATATGCCTTTTTTTCTCGCAGCAATATATTCTTCATCATCAGTCTCTAATAACTAGTCATCAACTAAATCATCTTTAAATTCACTAACTTGCATAACAACGAAATCATCATCTTGCTCCACTTGACCTTGGAACAACCCCTCATTATTATATCAAATTAATTGTAAATATCATAGTCAGATTCTTCACCATCTATTGTAGGATGCTCATAACCATGCTTATAGTAGATTTCAATATTGTGATGATTCAAATCTTCCATTTTTTAGAGCATAGCCTATGTCCTTATTATGGTGTAAGCTTAACTCCTTCAAGCTTCTCATCAACTCATTAGGAAATTTGTTAAACGTAGATATTACTCTATGTCCTTTATAGGAGTAGCATGCTAAGTTCATCAACACCCATATCCTTCTTCCTTATAATATTTCCCCCGTCATATTTATTATCTTGTCTTCCAATAACCCACCATAATGAAATTCAAATTTTACCAACATTAGCAAAATATTGAGCATTTTTAATAATAACATGTAACATAGTACATAAGAAGATGGTTATAAAAGGATACTCGTGCATAATTTAACACTAAATAAGATAATATAAGGGAAAGTATGATTGAGTAAAGTATATGTTATAGGGTTACTTATAAAAAACACAACCGAGTAAAAGTATAGTCAAGTCACAATAATAAAAAAAACTCAATAAGGAAGAAAAATTGAAGATGACAAAGAGTGACGAATTGAAATGATTATTTCCATCAAAGGGGATTATTGCCTATGTAAAATTTTTATAATAAATTAGAGTTGCAAATCAATATTTATAAAAATAATACATATTCAAAGAGGAAAAGGAGAAGAAAAAACAAAGCAATCTTAATTTGGGACAGTTATAGTGTTTATGTTAAAACAAATGTTTATACTTGACACTAACTACCTTTTGACAAGTGTATACTTGATATAAGCTTTTGATTGCTATAAGGTGACATGTTATCTCAAGGAAATCAAGTGAACTTCAATATATAGTTGAATCTTAATTCCTAATATATTTAGTTTTGAAGATGAATTGAGAATTAAAGTCCACCTAAAGAAGAATTGATAATTAAATTCAACAAAAGATACAATGTTACAATTACCAACAGGGAAGGAAAAAACAACTTGCCTTCTATTGTGAAACACTTATAGTAGCTACTAGTTCACATGGTGCAAACACAAACACAATGAAGAAAGGTTAGAACTTGAGCATGGTAGAATATTATCCTCTCAATCCTAATTATATAGCACGGTAGAATATTAGAAACAATCTTCACAAAAACATTTTAAATTTCTATGAAGTTTAAGAGCTAAGCCAAATAACCTAAGCATATGTGGACGAATAAATCAATAACTATCTAAAAGCATCATGTTCCAAACATAATTCATAAGCCAAATACATACGGAGCACTTCATGATTTTCCTGTAATGAACTAAAAAACATAAAAACAAAAATGAGAAAAGGAACTTGGGTATAAAAAATTAGAAAATACAACAAAAGTATAAACAAGAAACACCTCTTTTCTGTTAGTGCTCTATCCTTCAAAATCGTAATTTATGTAATGCAACTGAGAAGATTGGTGTGATAGATTTTGTAATATGAAGAGGAGTGAAGAATAGTGTACGATAGAGAATGGTGTACGATAAAGGAGCGAATCATAAATTCTGTAATGCTAAAAAGAGTGCAGAATGGTACATGATAGAGAAGATTGGTGTGACAACAAAGAATCTATTATGAGGAGGAGCAGATAAGGTAAGATTGGTATGACTACATAAAAGGGTATGCGACAGGGAAGAAAAGTTTTGATAGAGAATGGTGTGCATGTAAATAGCTTTAATTTGCTTAATTTCATTTAGTTAGTTTAATTAAGCCTAACAAGTACAATTTAATATAGCAATCATACGTGTTTAGATTTCTGTCTTATGTGTCTTGCCACGTCTACAACGATAATGTATATACTAATGTTGAGCTAGATTTGGAAAAATTGAAAGTTTGGGTATTTAATTCACTTTTTAAAGTTCAGGCAATAATTGTAAAATTCAGTAAAGTTTGATTTTTTTTTTATGATTAACCCTGTAATGTAATAGGTCGGTTTAAGACTATGCCTCTTGAGTTAAAAACACATCATCTGGTAAAGATTGTTACAGAAGATTTATTTTCTTAAATAAACAATTAAGTTCTACATGAAACTAAACTTCCTTTATCCATCTTATTTCTCCTATTTGGAGAGATATAGATTCCATCATTTAAGATGTATTGATTTTAACTGACTCAAATAAATTATTTTTTCCTCCATTTTTACAGATAATTGCTTACACAACATAAAGAAAATTTATTAGAAACATTATTTATAGATAATTGCTTACACAAGGAAAAGTTATTAGAAACACCATTTATAAATGCAAAAATACAAGTGAGAAACATATATACCAAAAGAAAGAAACATCAAGTTACTGAATTTTTTGACAATAAAATTCAAAAAGTTTGGCACTATCAAATATATTATCCTTTATAACATTCATACTTCACCATTTACCTTATATGCCCTTTTTCGTAAGAAAAATGATCAGGCTTGAAATTTTTTTTCCTTAATATTCTTCGTATAATTCAACTTCAAGTCTCCTTCTTCTCTATAAAAAGATTATGAAAGCATGAATGATTTATTGGCTTGATGTGATCATACACATAATGATTATGGCAACAAACTCTCCCTCTTATCTGCCTAAAAACATTCACAGTGATAAGATGTAGTTCCAACCACTTTAATTTTCTGCCAATATTTGTTATTTAGATAAGTTCTTATCTGTATTTGTAGATACTTCTTATATCTATCTTTCTATTAATATTCCATCTTATCAAATGTATCTTTATTAGTCTATATAGAGGTTATAAACTCTCTGTAAACACACATGCAATACAACTTTTCATCATTCATATTATTCCAGTTTATTACGGTATCAGAGCCTACAAACACATAACCTTTTTTTCAACGTCAACATCCATATTCAGGCCAAAACACATTCCAATTTTGCATTCCAAAAGCCAACCTACATCTCCCTTCGCCATACCTCTCAAACCAGATACTCCCATTACCAACACTCATACTTTAGAACACATTCAAAACTTTGGCAAAATTATCCCATAAGCCTTTTATCACAAATTTGATACCACAATCAGTATTCCCAACAAACACAATATTTCACATAAATGGCAGACACAACTAACCCAACATTACCCTTCAACCAAATCACAAACTTCCTCAAAAACACCATTGGATTCATCCAATTACCTTGTTTGGAAAAATCAAATTAAAGCTATTTTGATTACCTTTGATCTCATTGGCTATGTGGACGGGACTATCTCTTCACCCGCAACAACATCCATCTCGGAATCTCCATCTCCAAAATTTTACAGATGGCACAAATATGACCGACTTGTCTATTGCTTCCTCACAGCATCGCTCTCACCATCAATTGCCCGCCTAGCCCTCAACCTTTCTACTACTCGTACCCTCTAGCTTGGATTGACAAAACACTTCATGCTACAATCAGCATCCCATTGGTTGCTTCTCCGTCGTCGACTCCATACGCTGAAGAAAGGATCCCATACTATCACTTATTCTCTCTCTCATTTCCACCACTGCCGATGAGTTAGCTGCCAATGGTGATGTCGTCTTCGACGATGACTTGGTTCTCTTCACTCTGAATGGTCTCCTAGTCGACTACAAATCCTTCATCACCGCCACAGAACATCGTGATACTACCCTCAAGTTTCCCGAGCTTCGTGTAAAACTTCTTGTTCATGAACAAAGTCTGTTATCTTTTCACTCACCTATACCACCGGGCACAGCCTTATTTATTTCTCACGCAGGTGGTCGTCACTCCGATGGAGGGTGAGGCAGAGGCGGTGGGCACACTTTTAGAGGGAGACACTGCCCACAACATTTGCCTTCTACCTCATGGGTTAACCCTGTTTCTAGTGGGTCTCCCACTTGGTAGGTCGGTTCTTCATTTGGGTAGATGTCTAGGTCCATTGGCCTAACCAATCACATGCATTAATCTCCTGCCCAACATCTTCACAACATTTTCAAACCTAGTTTTAATTACTAGCCTAGGGATCCAGTCATGGTTCATTTTCTAGGTCTACTAAGATACCCACGTAGTTTGTGATGTTTTAATTGTTTCTCATCTTACCATAAACTTATTATATGTTGCTAAATTTGTTTATGACAATTCATGTCTTATTGAATTTAATCATATTCGTTTCATTGTGAAAGACCTTCAAACTAAGATACCACTCCTTGCGGATTCTATCCACAATAACCTTTATCCTTTGAATATACCATCACAATTTCCGAATTATGTCTCTCTCAATACTACCATTGCTATCTTGGATTTGTGGCATCAATGACTTCGTCATCTGTGTCGATCTATGTTGTCTAATTTATCTTCTACTTTACCAGTTAAATCCAATGTCATTAATTCTTATTCTTATTGCCTTAAAGCAAAAAGTGTTCAACTTTCATTTCCATTATCCTCTTATCTCTATAAAAAAAACTATTACGATTCATTCATTGTAATATTTAGGGACCCTCTCCGACTCTTTCTTTGTCTGGGTTTCGATACTTTATTATTTTTATTGATGATTTTAGTTACTTTACCTAGATCTTTTCTTTGGTTCAAAAACCCCATGCTCTTCTCTACTTCCAAACCTTTAAAACAACCGCAGAAACCTTTGTCCACTACTATAAAAAAAATTTCAATGTGATGACACTCCTGAAGTCATCCAAGACGCCTTTATTTAATTCCTTACTACCCATAGCATCACTTATCGTATATCTTGTCCTTGTACTCCTCAACAGAATAGCTTTGCTGAACGTAAAATTCACCATATCACTGATACAGGCCTTACCCTCCTTTTGCATGCCTCTTTACAACAATCCTTTTAGGTCGAAGCCTTTTCCACTACTATTTACCTTATTAACCTTTTACCTACACCTATTCTCAATCATCAGTCTCCTCATGAAATACTTTTTAACACCAAACCAAATCTCTCTCATCTTCGAGTCTTTGGTTGCACATGCTTTCCTTTTTTAGGCTCTACTCGTACCGACAAACTCACCCCCAAATCTACTCCCTGTGTTTTTCTAGAATACTGCTCTTAGTACAAAGGCTATGGATTATTTGATTCTCACACTTCTAAACTTTATATCTCTCGACATGTGCGTTTCCTAGAACATGATTTCTATTGTTCCACCATCTCTTCTCCTTCTTCTTTTCCCTTTCACCTCCCTCTATTCTTTCTTTACCATTACCTTTTAACCCAACACCTCCCATTTTCCACCCTCATCTGCTCCTCTTCCATCACTATCGTCTCACCCTGTGGTCACTTGCACACATGTTATCATACCAGCATTCCTCACTCCTTTGATGATTATGTTACTTGTTCAACACTTATCATATATCCTGATCCTACATCCTTCGCTTACACCAACAAATTTCCATACTGGCATCAAGTCATGCTTGATGAGTTCATTGCTCTTCATCGTAATCATACTTGGACTCTAATTCTTCCTCCACCAAATGCTAATATTGTTGGTTGTAAATGGGTCTTTTGTACCAAATGAAATCTCAATGGCTCCATTCAGCGTCATAAGGCTCGACTAGTAGCTAAAGGATATCATCAGACTTTTGGCATTGATTACACTGATACCTTTAGTCCTATTGTCAAACGCATTACCTTTTGCATTCTTCTCACTCTTGCTCTATATCAAAATTGGCAAATTCGTCAACTTAATGTCAACAATGCCTTTCTGTATGGTCATCTCAATAATCAAGTTTTCATGGCTCAACCTTCTGGGTTCACAGATCCTCACTTTTCTCATTATGTCTATCATCTCCATAAAACTCTGTGTGACTTAAAACAATCTCTTAAAGTCTGGTTTTCTGGGTTAAGTAAGATATTGGTTTTGTCTCATCCAAATCTAACACTTCTTGTTCATTCATAACACCTCTAATCACACAACCTTTGTCCTGGTTTATGTGGATGATATCTTGGTTATAGGGTCTTCACCATCATTCGTTACCACTCTTATTACTAACCTCAACACTACCTTCACTATCAAAGACTTAGGTCTCCTTCATCACTTCCTTGGCATTGAGGCTCTCCCTATGCCTACTGGTCTTTTACTCACTCAATATTCCTACATTAAAGATCTCCTTCTTCGAATTGGTCTCCATAACTCTAAACCTGCCTCCTTACCCATCATGGTCATCCCCTTTCTAATGCTACTGAGTATCGTAGCACTGTTGGTGCCTTACAATATCTTTGCATCACTCATCCTGAAATTTAGTTTATTGTCAACAAAGTATCTCAGTTCTTACATTATCCTACAGATGTCCATTGGACTGCAATCAAATGAATTCTTCGTTCTCTTATATCTACATCTTCTCATGGCCTTCACTTTACTAAATAATCTTCTCTCAACTTGCGTGCTTATTGTGATGTTGATTGGGTTAGCTGTCCTAATGATAGTTGTTCTACATTTTGTTATTGTATATTTATTAGATCAAACCTCATTTCTTGGAGTGTTAAGAAACAACCAACAGTTACTCGATCCAATACAAAAGTAGAATATCGCAGTATTGCTCTTCCAACTACAAAACTTTGTTGGATCACTTTTCTTCTTGGGAAAATTGGCCTCTCTCACATCAAACCTACTGTTTGGTGTGATAATATTGGTGCTACTTGTTAGACCCTGCTTATTTCCAGAGTCCAACGCTTGCTTTGATACCATAAATATTAGATCCCGCTTGTTTCCGAAATCTAACTCTTGCAAAATTATGAAACATGAGCGTGCTCCAATGAAATCACCTTAACCATTATCGGTTCATCTTCTTGCTTTGATGCCACAAATGTTGGGTCCTATTTTCGGAACCCAACCCTTACTCTAATACCACAATGATGGGTCCCAATTTTAGAACCCAACTCTTGCACATATCATCATACTTAACTTGAGCGTCCATATTACCTTCTAGGGTTATTTATATAAACACTTATTAGGCATCATCCCATAAGAGTGGCGTGCCCACAACAGTCAAACATCAAACCAAACTTATTCCTCTAACTTAACCCTTTTAACAAGGAAGTCAAAAAGAACGTACACAATCGAATTACTTCAATCTATCATTTTATTACTCAAGCAACAGAGTTTGAAAAACTTTATTTACATACCAAAAGCCACACCATTGGCTTATTTCAAGAATACAAAAATAGCAAATGTAGCAATTCCCTCATGCTCTTGATCACTTAATCTCTTAGTTATCACCTAAGGATGGGACAGAAAGGGAGTGAGAATGAAAGCTCATGGTTGACAAGCTTATAATCGATAACCAGCAAAACTATTGAAATGATTCATTTGTCATAGAAAATTCTTATTAAATTCAAGAAAATCATAGTTCTCAACCAAATCACAATAATACAAATTATGTATGCATCAACTTGACAATTCACATATGCAATGCACAACAAATGGCTCGAGGGTGCCAGGGAAACAGAATGGAGAAACCAAAGTTTTACCCCATGAATAGAATGAGTCCAAATTTCGGAGCTCATGTGACACAAGCGGGCAGCCAGGAGAAGGCTCTTGTCGACGTGCATGTGACAAACAGAATAGTTCCACTCTCGCCCAAACAGAAGCACATAATCACGCTCAAAATCATTTTATCAAATGCTTATATTTTCATGTTCTTTTCATTTATACAACATGCCATGACATTTTTCAAGGCATAACATAAAATGTTTCAATGAATTTCCATCTTTATTTCTAAATTCATCAAAAAGTTCATATACCGAATATAAAAAGATTTCTCAAATCATTCATATAGTAATCATGCAACGTTTATAAAACGATTTAAAATCATTTAATTCTCTTGCTTTAGATGTTAGTGTAAGTCGACTTGTGCACTGTGTAAGTCAACTTGTACACTGTGTAAGTCGACTTGTACATTTGATGTAACTCGACTTACGCCTGTACAGTACCGATAAGTCGACTTGTACATCATGTAACTCGACTTATGCTTGTATAGTACTGTAAGATTGTTAGAGTAGTGCCCTAAAGACAATCGTCTTCAGCGCGTTTTATTCAGATTTTATGAATAAATAAAGAAAGGCATCTTTCATTAATTTGATATTCATTCTTTAT
>JANKYE010000013.1:12485826-12488326 GCA_032467995.1 Erythroxylum dillonii
ATCATAGTTTCTTGATCCCCAAGTTGACTGATTATAACAAATGACATTGATGACTCCTCATCAATTCATTTGAGCACAGCCATGCATTTCTTCAGTTATACTTGTCAAGAGGCCTAAATGATATCTCTCTAATTTAAGAGAGGTACAAATTCCATCTACGTCACTTTCATCCCTCCGCATGATTTATTTAATATCCAACATAAGACTACTTGTTATTTGGTTAAAAAAACTTAGTATAATGTCAAAACACTGAATTCCTTATATAGGGAACTATGATGATTTCAGGTCAAAGGACTAAAGTCAAACCAAATTGAGAATCACTAATGACATGAAACTATGTAGTATTCTCTCTGTGGGTCGGTCCAATATATGTTCTCTAACATATATCTATATTTCTGATTTGATAACTTGCATCCATGATCAAAAAAACGTGATCATCAATTAGAACACATACTAACCTTAATTCATTATTGTTCCACCAATAACGATCGACCAGGGACAGTTTAGAATAGTATTATAATGCTTATGGTTTTTCTATCAAGTCACATACTTGATGACATAAGCCTAATACTATTTATGAAACATAAATCACATTATGTAAATGATATACATGCATATATAAAAGAATACCTCATAATATATTATGAATAAGTCATAATGTTAGTACAAAAGTCACAAATGTCCATTGGCCTAGGGCACATTACTAACACATAATGCTTTCTCTTGATGAAATTAAGAATATACCATTTTCTCTTCTCTTACATTATCAAAACAACAATAAATAACATCCTTGAATCCATTAACGAGACCTTTACACTCTTCCTATACGAAATATATACCAGGTACGTAAGCAACGAAAGCTACAAAATATTTTATTTTGCCCATATTTGTCTATCATGTTACAATATCATGATACAAATATTTAATTAATAAATTAAATGCACGTGAAAAGAGAGGTTATCTACTCAAAAGTTCAAAATACTTCATTTATGGCATGGTTATGAGGTGTCAAATATTTCCATGAAATAGAGGTTTTATAATATGAGTAAAATCAAAAAATAGGAGCATTATAAATGATTTCCTATATAGTTCAGAAACAAGTAATAGCATATGTATGAGTTCGAGTAGAGTTGATAAATTGTTACACAAGCTTTTATTTAACTAAAAACAAATACAATTTTGGAATAGACAATCATGTAGCTCTCATATAATGATGAAGAAATGGAAAGAGAGAATGTATAAGAATTAAAAGTCTTTATGATATTTATTTTCAGATAACATAGCCAAAATATTTGTATTGAAAAGCTCAAATTTCTTCTGGTATGCTTTCATAAAAATTAGTCATTTACTTGTTTTAGCATTGTATAGATTGAGGTTTCACTTTATAGGTATACCATCCTCTGTATTGAAACTAAAGGACTCAAACGTAAAAATTTAAATCACTACAACTTTTTCCTTTGGAAAATCTATAAGTCATCTAATAGTCAAAATCCTAATAAGAACAATAATGTAATTATAAACATTATCCTTGCAAGTTGCATTCGATCTCTCCCTAATTAAGTGTCTAAATATGCCATTTTTAATGTACTATTCTTTAGCAAAGGTTAAGAGGCCTATATAAGGGATCTTTACAAGGTATTTCTTCAGTTTTACTAAGTAGAGAAAAGACAGGCGATGCTTTTCTACAAATAAAAAATTTAGGATGCATATTGCAAAAGGTTATGTTTGATAAAAGAGATGCAATGGTATGACCTTTCAACAAGATATGAATAACATATAACAAGTTCAATTTTTCAAACACCACTACAAAAATTACAAGATAGAGTAGTACGTAAAAGTAGGTTGCAGAATAATATTGGGTGTGGATAACAAATATATCATGTACAAAGCCATCTATATTACATACATGAACATTGTTAGTCACCCACCATTCTTACATCAGCCACTACATTCAATGCACAACCCAAAGAAGAATTGAAAAATTATATTCAACAAAAGAGACAACAAAGAATGGTGCGAAACACTTACTGCAACTATTAGTTTACCTGGTGCAAACACAAACAACAACAAAGAATGGTGTGCAACAATTTGTATCTAGTGCGAAAAGGAGCCAAAAATGTTTATAGCTAGTTCGAGAACACTCTGTAATGCGAAGAGGAGCGAAGAAAAGGTGGGGGTGCAATAGGAAATGGTATATGGGTAAAAGGGTAAGAAAATCTAAAATCCCAATTTAATTTATAGCTAATGCAAAAAGGAGCCAAAAATGTTTGTAACTGGTTTGAGAGCACTTTATAGTGCAAAAAGGAGTGAAGAAAAGGTGTGCAATGGGAAAGACAAGGTATGAAACATGGAATGATATGCGGGTAAAAGGGTAAGACGGTCTGAAATCCCAAACTAATTTAGGGTTTTAACGCTTTTCTTTTAAATTTCTTTAATTTGCTTAATTTTACTTAATTAGTTTAACTAAGTATGATGTTTACAATTTAATACAGTTATAATC
>JANKYE010000013.1:12493326-12496969 GCA_032467995.1 Erythroxylum dillonii
TAGTCCTATTAGCCTTCTACAACCAGCTAAGAACCCCTTTGTGCAACATTCAAAACACATATACATTCTATTGAATGATGGCTATAAATAATCTTTAAGTGATGGTCTTTCAATAACTAATTCAACTCTGCTACTAGGATTTGATTTTTAAAAACCTTCCTTATAATGCCAAGGCTTGCTATATTTTACTTTTATGCCTCTTCGTGTTTCTTCTACCATATGCTTCCTGGATCAATAACAAGCATTGTACTCAAAATAAATTTTCATATTTTTCTTAACAAACTTCCTCAAATCTATTAGCTTTGATGCAGTGAGTCCTAATTAAAGTAATGTTTAACTAGTCACTTTGAACCTACACTTTTGTTAAGGAAAATGGAATTGCATGTGTGCTTATATTCAAAAACTCTTACCTATATACTTATTTGTGAGTAGTCATTCCCTAATACCAATGAGAGCTAAATTGAAAATAACCAAAAAAAACTAAAATGTTGGCTAAAATGTTCCACTTATAGTATTTACTCACATATTTAGCTTTCACTGTTTGATATTCCTAGTAAAAATAAACTCCCTTCTTTCATCAATGATAAGGTTATGAAGACATTCTTTAAATCAGTTACAATCGTCACACAACATACCAAACTTAATCTTAATCTTTTTCTTATAAGGGTTGAATCTACGAAGTTTGGATTTATGTTCCCCCTTATCCATATCTGAACTACCTTATTCTTCAAAATTGTAATTATCATTTGATTTAAAGTAATCCGTCTTATTTTCATTTTTACATCATTTCCATCATTATCATGTCCATCATTTGCTGCACTTTTTTCTTTATCTTTTCCTTTTTTATTTCATGTTGCATATATTGTTCTCATTTCTTTTTCTTTAAGTGTCATCCTTTAAATGAAATAGCTAAATCACTAGATAATTCCAACTATTCATCATCCAAACTCAAATCAGACTCCTCTCTAATCCTTATATGAACAAATACATTCTTTTTTTGCTCAGTTGGATTAACTTTGTTATCGCTTACACCTTCAACTTCTTACTCAATTACATCTTCATTTATAGACTATGACAGTAGACCGAGTGATAATGACAGGGACATCATCTGCAATCTTAGTAATAATTTCAACATCAATAGTATCATCAAAAAATTCGACACCAATTTCGTCGTCCATATTTTGTTCTAAATCTAGCAAATCGGATCCATGAATAACATAGATCTTTAGCACCTTATGTTATGCAATGAGCTTACATATCTTCATCACGTATGCATCACTCTTTCTCACCTTCATTAACCCTTTTTTTTACTATCGTTTATCGTCCTATATAACTTGTCTACTTTGGATCCTTTAACATCTTCTACGAGCATCTTCTCAAGTTCCTAATAACAAATCATATCAATTTTAATTCCTTAGCTTTTAACATCTCCATCCACATATTCAACATCTTCCACACAAATGAATGTCCACTATAGAACATAATTAATTTTCCATCTCAACTATCCATCTTCATTTACATTTATATAAATATCAATGAAGACATTGAATATAAGACAAGCAATATTGAAAATGATTTGAAATGAAACTCAAAATATATTGTATCATATTTTCTACAAAAAAAAAGAACTGAGCAATAAACGAGTAATTTATACGAAAATTATAAATAAAGAAAATTATATAGTAGAATTAGATGTTGAGAACATTTATAAACACAACTTAAATCGGTTATTTCAAACTGAAAAGAATAAGAAATATTATAATAATGGATATTATCAAACATTAAATTTGTTGCTAGTTGTAGAATAAGAAAGTAACTAGAGATAGTTGTATTAGGGCATTTATAAATGAGAATTGATACTAATGTGAAAAACTAAATATGTTAGGAACTAAGATAGCAAGTAGAGATAATTGCTTTAATCCATGATCTTTCACTTATACTAATAGTAAAGCTAAGATGAAGGAAGATCTTATTTTCTCAATTATTGTTATTGGCATCATTCTTAACTTATCAAGAAACTACCACATATTCTAGCTAATGACTACAAACTATTACTCCATATAATCAAAGAAAATGACTACTCTTGGTTATTAGTGTATAGAATCACCCTAACATCTTTGCATATTGATAAGGACTTATTTTTACAAATGATTGTTGCATAAAAGTAATGTTTAAACACATTAAGCGTACCTTATATTGTCAAGCACATTACCGATGTATATTTGTATATACTGAAGCTTAAATGAGTCTTCCAAGTTGAATTAAGTAGGGTTACTTGACTTGTCTAAAATTTAGAGAATAAGCTCATTAGTTGAATGACCTGAAACACTTGGTCATAAGAAAATTTATTGTCACCAACTAAGGTACTTATAATAAAGCCATGAAAAATAAGTATGAAACTTTATAATAACCATCAAAATTCCTTTTAATTTTTTAAAAAATTCCTTTAATTTAGCCATAAGAAAGGGGAATGATAAGGACTAAGGAATAAAAGGGACATGAAACTTTGAAAGAATACAAAACTTCAAATTATTTCAAGAAAAGATGGAAGAAATAACAAAGAAATTTTATAAATTCAAGAATAAAAAGTTAAAAGACTTTGTCCACACCATTCATTTCCTAACCACATTCCGCTTCATTCATATATACCTTAAATACCTCAAATGTGCTTGTCTCACAAAATAAAAATGATACCCAAAACAAAAGCAAAAGATTTATACATAAATACCCAAAAGCAAAATCAAAGCACTAATCTATAAAAGAACATAAAAAAACACTAATTACCTACGAAACACTGACAACAACAAATAGTCGTTAGAGGGGGGAAAATATACTTAGCAAAAAAAAGGCATGCAATTTTAAAAGAAGGAAAGGAAGTACAACAATGGAGGCAACGAAACGCAACAAAAAGGGGGAAATTAGGGTTTCAGACACAAGAAAAGTGTCAGGTCAAAGGTTAAATGGGAGATAGTTTAGGAATTTTGTAGGATATAGAAGGTTATGGAGAATTGAATTAGTGTTCTTGGGCGAAGGAAATTTTGGGTATTATAGGAAGTCTATGTTTTAATGGCTGAGATTAGGTTGTTTAACGACCTCGATTGTTTTTTCACTCCCACAAATACAAAAATAAATGGTTGCCTAAGCAACCATCGTGACCACACCTTATCTTCTCTCCTATTGTGTCTCCTTCTCAGTCGTAAACCTAATTTTCCCCCCGATTGATGAGTGCTTTTTTTGGTACCCAAGGAAGTCATTATGATGAGGCCCACTAAATCAATCCTTGCTAAGATTAACTTGAGCGACCAAGGATAGAAAAACCACTTTGCTATCTCTGAAAATATCGAAGGAAGAAAGTAGGAAGAAATGAAGAAGTAATGAATAAGAAGAATACAAGAGGTACAGAGAAAACATGAAAGAGAAAAGGAAGTATTTTTTATTTTCCAAAACTTGTTTTGTTTTACATTTTTTTGTTGTATTAGTACTTCTCCTCCCTTTCCATGAAATTTCTAGAATATAAAACAACCAACTTTGAAACAACTTGGAAGTAAAAGAAAAAACAGAAATCGAAGAAACAACTTTTACATCCTCTTTAACAAACTTCTTCTATTTTCTTAATCTTGTTTGTTGGGTTGGATTTTCTTTT
>JANKYE010000013.1:12542651-12553777 GCA_032467995.1 Erythroxylum dillonii
TAATTATAATATAATATAATATAATATAATCAATTAATTATAATAAATTTTTATTTCTTAGTATTTTTACAAACCAACCATTATCAATAGTAATGATAATCATTTATTCCTCTTAACCAACTATCATAATAATAATAATAATAATATTCATTCCTATTCCTATAGTTATTTTTCTATACGACCTAACCGATCCCCTGAATTTGGCAACGAATGAAAGTTTTGAGTGTGTTTAGCTATTAATATGTATATGAACTGGTTCTCGGTACCATAAGCATTTAGCAGGCTCGCAAACCTAAGGCCCCCCTTGTCTATCCCTTAATGGCTGTATACCTTCTAATCCTTTGTATTGTAGCTTTAATTGCCTATGAAATGACAGACTTACATGGTTCTGTTCTGTCACTCCTCGTACTGAGGCAACAGGATCCTTTCAGTGCATCTTTGCGGCGTCATATTGTCTCAATAAGATTTGCAAACCCATGCACTACTTACATGTATGCGGAAAACTACATATTTAGAAGAACTTGTACCGTAAGATGTTTAGTATGACATGAAGGCTCACAAAATCCTTTTAGGCAATTTCTGAGGTGAATACAATAAGTCCTCTTTTTAATTTTGGAAAAAGTGATTACTTTACGTGGAATTCTTATTCCGTCTAATTAATGAGTACACTTGGTTTAAGCAACGTTCGGAAGAAGAAAGGTGGAGGCACAAAGCATTCTTTTTCTATATCAGGATTCATGATGTTCAACACCAGCAGCTTAATTGATGTTTTCTTTGAATGCGTCATTAAGTCGGAAATTAAATAATTTTGGACAAATGAAAACATCCCATTTTTGTTTTGCATTAAACCTCTTTGTCATAACTTTACTCCACTCACCATTTTCTGTCTGGTAATGTTTGTCAGATAGATTGGTTGGATTCACCTTCTTCGTCATCATTATCATCATTTGCACCAGTAGATGCATCAGGTTTTACAAACAAACCTTGAATTTGAATGAAGAAAAAGGTTCATCATTTCTTGTTTTGTCATGAGCTCATGGTTGGCAAGTATGGGTAGAATTGACGTAATGGGCAGTGTTAGGCAGCTGGTAATGCAAAACAAAAGACAAAGGGGATGCTCTTTATGTGGTAACCAAACCAAAATTCTCCAGAACACTTTTTTGTACTTTACAATTTGATATTAACTTAATTTTATTTTAAAATATACTATTTTAAATTGTTT
Source organism: Erythroxylum dillonii (assembly GCA_032467995.1). Taxonomy (NCBI): domain Eukaryota; kingdom Viridiplantae; phylum Streptophyta; class Magnoliopsida; order Malpighiales; family Erythroxylaceae; genus Erythroxylum; species Erythroxylum dillonii. Next base: position 12,543,874 of record JANKYE010000013.1, read on the forward strand.
TAAAAACCGGACTGAACCGGAGAACCGATGAACAGGAGCATGAAACGACCCGATTTAGCCAGTATTTTTTGTGAGTGATTGACCCGTTCATTTTGCGGTCGGACCGGTAAAAACTATTAAACCGGTGAAAGAAAGAACCGGCCGGTCTATTTAAAATGTCTTGATTTTGATGATTTCAACTTGAATGAATATTATGATTAATAATCTTTTTTTAATCTTTTTGATGAAATATAACTAATTAGTTTTGTTATCTTATTTTGTGTTGTGTTTGGCGAACTTTAAAAAAAATATATATTTTGAAGTTTAAAGGTTTAAGTTTACATTAGATAATAAATAATTAAATAATATGTTTAAAAATTATCTTATATATATAATGTATAAAATAAAAATTTATATATTTATTAATCACCAGTTCAACCACGGTTGAATTCCGGTTGAACCATTAACCCTTAAATCAGTTGCTTCTCCGGTTCAATCACCTGTCCGATTTTTAAAACATTAGATTATACTTTAAAATGTATTATTAACTATTTAAGTATTCTACTTCTACTGCTTTAATTTAAAATTAATTCTATTTTATGATTTATAGTTAACTATTTAAATATAGGTACTTTTTTTTCAGAGGTACGACGTCGTAACTCTTTCGAAGAACAAACTTCATTCAAAACCTTTTTATCACTTCTGGACTTCCGAGTTCCAAGAACTGTGGCTGCAATTTCTTACTTTTATTTTTTATTTTTAGTAAACGAAACGCATGAAAAGAAAAAGAAAAGCCAAAGGAAAGAACTTTCCCAGTTACCAAACTCAAGGAAAGCTACACAAAAAAGGTGGGAATTCTGACCTTTGCTCGTTAGATTCATCACGCCTTCTGTCAGCTGCAGCTCGTTGTCTGTGACTGTAATCATCCTACTTCCAATGCTTAACTGGTTCCTGTATCTCTCTCTTGCCCTTACTCATTCCTATGATGCTTCTCGGTTTGTGGTCGGTGACCTTAAGCTGGTCTAGAGATCTTATGTAACTGTTAGTGGGTGTTTGGTCTTTTCTTGTTTTGTTGACTAATATGGGGTGGTGAAGGAGATTGATCACGTTTAGTGTATGCAGATATAGAGAATAACGGCTTCACTTATTTCATTTCCGTTATTAGAACTAACTGAAAGATCTTTGAACTCTGGTTCCCATAGAAAAGAAAAGCTCTTTTCTTTTGTTCTTATTAGGCAAAAATTTTATTTTAATCTGCGGGTAAGTGATTGGAAGTTGGAATTGAATTTTTTGTTTCTGGTGCTAAACGTAAGCATATCTATATTCTATAACAAGCACTAGAAAGAATTTACTTTGAAGTTCAAAACTTTGTATAATTTTGTTATTTGTTGGGTCGGAAGTCTCCCAATAAAAGGTAGTGATTTCATGTTGGAGAGCAACAATTAGCTTTTGTATCTTTCTCCTTTTACTTCCCAAATTTTCTGGTTCTCGATTTGGGAGAGAGCTGTAGACTAGGAAATTATTGAGGTAGAAAACCCACTTGGCTAGTGTGGAGATCAGGGAATTGTTTCATATCTTATGCCCCATGGGCACCGTTTTCCCATCGGATTCCTGTAAAGACTCCCAACTCAAGGCCTTAAATCCACAGTCATGGCTTCAAGTTGAAAGGGGAAAACTTTCAAAACTCTCCTCTTACTCTTCTTCTTCATCCATGTAAGCTCTTTGTTTTTGTTTTTGGTCTACTGTATCTTATTAAGCAATTTATTTTTTAATAGAGTGAGACAGTTAATTCTTTTATTTTTCTCTCCTTTGTCAACTCTCTGTAGTGAATCTCTTCTCAAGATCCCGGAACCGCTGGTTCTACCATTCTTTAAGCCTGTTGATTATGTAGAAGTTTTGTCTCAGATTCACGAAGAACTCGAATCATGTTCTCTTCAAGAGAGATCGAGTCTTTATTTATCACAGTTTCAGGTCTTTAGAGGCCTTGGTGAAGTCAAGCTGATGCGGAGAAGCCTCCGCTTGGCGTGGCAAAATGCTAGCAGTGTGCATGAGAAGTTGGTGTTTGGGGCATGGTTAAAATATGAGAAGCAAGGAGAGGAGCTCACTGCTGACTTGCTTGCGTCTTGTGGTAAATGTGCACAAGAGTTTGGTCCAATAGATATTGGCTCCCAGCTTCATGTCACTGGAAATTTAGGTTCCATAAATACTTCGATCAATGCCAACCCTGTGTTGGATAATGTTAACTTTAGAATTGGAAATGAGAAAATAGGTTGTGACAGACAAAAAATTGCAGGCCTTTCTGTTCCATTTCATGTGATGCTTAACGGGCCTTTCTCAGAATCGCTTTGTGAAGAAATAGATTTTTCTCAGAACAACATATCCCCGTCTGGATTTAGGTCAGTAAGAGAGTTTACTATTACTGGCAGCTTGGAGAATGTCCCTCCAGAAGTTCTGTTGGAAATTTTGATCTTTGGAAATAAGTTCTGCTGTGAAAAGCTTAAAGATACTTGTGACAGGAAGCTTGCATCTCTAGTTTGGTCTAGAGAAGATGCTGTGGAACTCATGGAGTATGCACTTCAACAGAAATCTCCTGTCCTTGCTGCATCATGTTTGCAAATATTTTTGCACGAACTACCTGATTGTTTGAGTGATGATCGAGTGGTTGAGATTTTCAGCCATTCTAATAAGGAAGATAGAACTGTCATGGCTGGGACAGCCTCATTTTCACTATATTGTTTATTAAGTGAAGCAGCTATGAACCAGGATCCTCGATCAAATACAACAGTTTGTTTCCTGGAGCAGTTGTTAGAGTCTGCAGAAACTAACCGACAGAAACTGTTGGCTTTTCATCAATTGGGATGTGTGAGACTCTTAAGAAAAGAGTACGATGAAGCTGAACATCTATTTGAGGCAGCTTTTAATGCAGGACACATATATTCTGTATGTGGTTTGGCAAGAGTGGGAAATATAAAAGGTCAAAAACTTTGGGCTTATGACAAGCTCAGCTCTGTAATTTCTTCTTTTACTCCACTGGGATGGATGCATCTTGAGAGATCTTTATATTGTGATGGAAATAAGAAGTGGGAAGACCTAGAGAAAACAACTGAGTTGGACCCTACTCTTACTTACCCTTACATGTATCGTGCTGCTTCTTTAATGAGGAAACAGAATGTTGAAGCTGCGCTTGAAGAAATTAATAGGGTCCTCGGGTTTAAACTTGCATTAGAATGCTTGGAACTTCGCTTTTGTTTCTATCTAGCTCTTGAGGATTACCAAGCAGCCATTTGTGATGTTCAGGCAATTCTTACACTCTCCCCAGACTATAGGATGTTTGAGGGACGAGTGGCAGCATCCCAACTCCGGATCCTTGTGCTTGAACATGTTGAGAGATGGACAACAGCAGATTGTTGGTTGCAGCTCTACAATAGGTGGTCTTGTGTAGATGATATTGGATCCCTCTCTGTCATTTACCAGATGCTTGAATCTGATGCAGCTAAAGGAGTTCTGTACTTCAGGCAATCTTTACTCCTACTTAGGTACATTTTTTAAATTCAATTTTATTGTAAACTTCCCGAAATTGCTGAACTCTTGAATCATTTCATACGCCATTATGTAGAATATGCAACTGAATCCTAGTCATTTTGCGCTCTCACAAATATTCATTGTTTGTGACATCCAAATAGTGATTTTAGGAAACTCATGAAATAAATTTAGTTTTCTGTCCATTATTGCAATTAGAACCCTTTGTTACCATAGTTAGCTTGTCTTTTCCCCATAGTAATCCCTTCTTTCATAGTCTTTAAATTTTAGAATGTTGTCATGGTGATGTCATTAGGTTACTTTGCTTCATCAGGTTGAATTGTCCTGAAGCAGCCATGCGGAGTTTGCAATTAGCTCGGCAACATGCATCTACTGAGCATGAACGTCTGGTTTATGAAGGATGGATCTTGTATGATACAGGCCACTCTGAAGAAGGACTTCGCAAAGCTGAAGAGTCTATCAAAATCAAGAGGTCCTTTGAGGCCTTTTTCCTTAAAGCCTATGCACTGGCTGATTCTAGCTTAGATCCATCTTGTTCTTCAACCGTTGTCTCACTTCTTGAAGATGCTTTGAAGTGTCCTTCAGACAGGCTACGAAAAGGCCAGGTAGAGTTCTCTGTTCCCTATCATTTCATGGCTATATTGAAGTGTGAATTTTGTTAACTTTTGTTCTCAAGGAGTTATAGGTCCAACACAAGCAAATAAAAAATGCAGATGAACTAAGGTGCTGCTTCTTGTTATACTCCTTGATTTAATGCTGTGTTTCGTCTATTCAATAAGCAATTGAAGGATTTCCCCCAATGAAGAATTCCCCTTGCTTTCATGATAATGCGTAAACGATGATGTGCTTCACACAAATGTAAATTAATCCTTGCCTTTTAGTCTAGGTGGACTATAAGGGATTTAGCAATGAAAAGGACATTTTCATACTTATCCTTGATCCCACTTTCTGATACTCCCAGGAGAGTTCATTATATGAAGTGATCTTTAAGCCAAACATTTACGGTAAGAATGTTGAACCCCTTGAGAAAGGAAATATGCTGATACACTTGTCTCAAATTGTTCAGTGGAACCATTGAAATGTATATTTGCATATTTCAATGTCTATAAAAAGTAAATATGTGAGGGTCTGTACAACAAAATTGCGCCCGTGATTACTTTCAGACAATATTCCAAAATTAGAGATTATCAGAGGAGTTGTATTCATTCTTTGAGTGACATTACATGAGATGCGAAGTGAGTATTGAAAGTTATTGAACTGCTTTGATATGTTTCTTGAAAATGTGCAGGTCATTCTTTGCGTGACCTTGGTCCTGTTTGTAAACACTATGCTTAAAGTTGCCTTATATTTACTTACCCTATGGTTTACATCTATTCGTGAGTGGTATGCAGTCCTTGTGATGTAGAATGATATAGTTAATATTTCCAGATCAATGCTTGCATGTAAACATGGGCTAACGTATTATACCACTTTTATATTTTCTTCCAGGCTCTTAACAATCTTGGAAGTGTCTATGTTGATTGTGATAAGTTAGACTTGGCTGAAGATTGCTACAATAATGCCCTCAAAGTCAGGCACACTAGAGCACATCAAGGCCTGGCACGGGTCTACTTTCTCAAAAATGATAAAGGTGCAGCATATGAAGAAATGACGAAGTTGATTGAGAAGGCTCAAAATAATGCATCTGCATACGAGAAGAGGTCTGAATACTGTGACCGTGATCTCGCAAAAGCAGATCTGGAGATAGTCACCAGATTAGATCCACTTCGAGTATACCCTTACAGATATCGAGCTGCAGGTCAGTTGATTATCTTGCATATAATCCTGGTAAACCACTTAGTTTATGAATCAATCAAACCCAACCGAGCATGTTTTTCAATTGATTGGGTAGAAATGTTTCAATGTCAGTGATTTGATAAAGTGTAGAATGAATCCATTCTACATTTTATCAAATCACTTAATTGCTGACATTTGTGTTGATTAATTTATATATACAATTAAGGAAGATAAGAATTGTAATCGATTTTCTTGGTCTACTTATTTATGGGGTGGGTTGGCAGTGTTAATGGACAGCCGGAAAGAGAAGGAAGCCATTGCAGAATTGTCAAGAGCAATTGCTTTCAAAGCAGATCTTCATCTTCTACACTTGCGGGCAGCTTTCCATGAACATGTAGGCAATGTGGCAGCTGCTCTCCGCGATTGCCGGGCGGCTCTCTCCGTTGACCCAAACCACCAAGAGATGCTGGAACTCCACGGCCGTGTAAACAGCCATGAACCTTAGATTTGAGGAATCTAGATTCTCATTATAATCGACTGATGAGCATAAATCTCTCTTGTTCTATTCATCCATAGTTTTTGTAATTTACGTTATCTGTATAATAATTCTTATAAGTTTTATTTGATTCCGCATCTTTCTCTTTTCATTGTCATTGTTGTGAGCTTTTTCTTATAAAAACATTTAAACTACATGCGTATACTGCTACGCCTTGAAAACAAAAGTCTCTACCGGAAACTTTTCAACAAACGTATCTTCAAATATGAATGGATCACCATTTATGAGTAAATTTTAAGTTGATCAACTTACCGGAAAAACTAGATTTCCGAGATTGAAATTCCAGCATCACTGGTCAAAGAGAAAAACGTTTCATCTACACATGAAGAAGAAGCATGCATCATGTGAGGTTATGCAGAGGAAAGCGACGTACCCATAATAATGTTCTTCTAGAGGCTTATAAATAAATACGTATCAATGAGTGGGATTTTCGTACAATATCTAAAATAAATGTCGTTTATAAAGTCATTCTGATGTATCCAACGATGAAAACCATCACAGCGAGGCCAACAAAAGTTTCCAGTGCCTTCAGCACCCAAACAACATTTCAGCATCATACATGTCCTTGGACACCGGGCCGAACGACCAACTTGCTATTATTAGCGATTTAAGACACGAAATGCAAGTTCAATGATGTAATTCTGTAAATTCACGGGTCTCAAGTAGTATAGTATAATATCATCTTACAGGGAGTAATTGTGTAAGTATTAGGCTTGGATCACTCAATTAATCGGACTAAGTAGTTGTGTAGGATTGAAGAATCAAATTAAGAAATTTAACTATCAAAAATAACAAAATCAAAGTTAAAGAAAATTTGCGAATATCTTTAGGAGTTAATCCGAATGGAATGTGGCAGGCTTCAAGAAGGGCTCCACTTTTAGCGCTTTCTATGGATTTTACCTGAATCAATTTATGAGACAAAATTTGGTTGATAGAAGGTTGATCCTAGAGTTTCTTGGATCCTTTTTCAAGGTATCAAAGTAGTATTATGCAATAATTCTAATCTACTATCGTAGCCTAGCAATAAAGCATAACCCATTAAGTTTTTTGCTAACCTGATTTTCTCTCCTAAACTCAATCTATTTATAAATATGAAATTTATAAGTTCCCTATTTGGAGTTACGTTATCAATTTTTACCTATCGGTTCTTTAATTAACAACTAATGTCAAGTAATAGTTGGCCAAATACAATATCAGCAAAATCAATTTCAAAACAGAAAAATCAAAACCATAAATCCATACTCATAAATCAACTGAAATTCAATCCATAGAAAATTAGCTAAAAGCTTGCCCCAACCTTGAAGCTTTGAGGAAGCTACTCAAACATAATAAGATGAATATCACAGAAATTATGCTTAGCAAACAACATTAGGAGAAATTAAATAATAGAACAGAAATTGAATGAGTTTCGGGTCTCCCTCTAATGTTGCGTCACTGTGCTCTCTGTAGCTCTCTCAATGGTAGACCTCTCCTCACTCACTGTAGCGTTATGTGACTTGGTGCCTGCGTTCTCTTTGTTTTTTTTTCTTTCTTTGCTGAGTCGGCTGCTGTGTGGTTTGCTCCTCTTCAGCGTGATTGGCCTGGTCGGTCTCCTTCTGTAGCGTCTTTTCTTCTGTCGGCGTGGTCTCCTTTGGTTGGTCTCTCTAGTTCCTCTAACTGGTGGGTCCTTGATGTCGACGTTTTGATGGTCATCGCCTCAAGCTAGCTATCTTCTGTTTAATTAAAAACCTCCCAAAACTAAAACCCCCCTTGTAACTTGTTGCCTGCGTGGTTTGCTACTGTAGTGTGATATTGTATGTCGGCGTCCTCTAACTCCTTCAGCTACGCGTCCTAGATGTGTCGGTGTTGTGCTTCTCAGCTGATGATGCGCTCTCTGCCTGATTGATTTTTTTCAAATTTGCTCCCCCCTTCTCACGCATTGTAACGATGGGACAATTTAGTTACTCTCTGCTCTCTTAAAACCTAGCACACGTCGACTGCATTTTGGAATGCTCCTGGTGCTGCCATTTTCTCCTCCTCTGCTTGTCGTTTTGGAGCTTCTGTTAGGATTGTTTCAACCCTTTTTTACTGTGTTGTTTTACCCTGGACCCTCCTTCCTCCATTTAATTGTTGTTGTGGTCTTTTTTAATTAAAAACAAGTGTATTTCCTACAATTAAACAGGACCCACTATAAATGCAGATTTAGAAAAACTAAACAATTTAGCAAGTAAAATGTGTATAAAACCTAAAAACTTTATGCAGAAACTAAGAGAAAATGCCACTCTTTTTAATATGAAAATAAACTCGATTTCTTAAATTAAACTTGATTTCTTCTTCCCCCACTTTCAGAGTCAATTTGCCATTCTTAACATCTATGATTGCTCCAGCTGTGGCTAAAAAGGTCTCCAAAGTATAATGGGTATGTTAGTATCTTCTTCCATTTCTAGCACAACGAAGTCTACTGGGATAAAAAGACTTCCAACTTTGAGAGGCATATTTTCCAATATCCCAATGGGAAATTTTATGGACCTGTCGGCTAGCTGCAATGATATGATAGTTGGTTTAAGCTCTCCGATGTCTAATTTCTGACAGATAGATAATGGCAATAAGCTCACACTTACTCCCAAATCACATAATGCTCTTCCAATTGTTGTGGTTCCAATTGGACAAGGTATTGAGAAATTTCCTGGATCTTGAAGCTTGGGAGGGAGTTTGTTTTGAAGAATGACACTTGATTCCTCTGTAAGAGCCACAGTCGCATATTCCTCTAGCCTTCTCTTGTTAGATAAGATTTTCTTTAAAAACTTGGCATAAGTAGGCATTTGGCTAAGTGCTTCCGTAAAGGGGATGTTAATGTAGAGTTTCTTCAGAATGTCAACAAATTTTCCAAATTGCTGGTTTAGCTTAGCTCTATGAAATCTCTGAGGGAAAGGGATTGGTGGCTTATATGGTAGTGGTGGTATGTATTTTTCTGGTTCAGGTGATTATTGCACAGGCTAAACATCAGATTGTTCAGGTTGTGTATCCTGGTTTGTTCCTTTGGATTCCTTTTCAGCTTTATTCCTCTGCACTATAGGTCCCAAAACCTTTCCTCTCCTTAGTACCACTGCCTTGGTTTCCTTTGGTGCCTCTGATTGTGCTGGTAACTTATCCTTGTCCAGCCTTAGTGATACAGCTTGCTGTGCAATTTGAGTCTCAAGCATCTTATTATGGACTGTCAATTGGTCCATTCGGGTAGTAAGTTGTTGCATCAAGTCTCCTTGCTTTTGCATAAAGGCTTCCATAATTGATTCAAGGTTAGACTTAGGTTCAGGTGGCTGGGGTTGAGTTTATTGTCTCAAGCTTGGGAAACCTGGAGGGCCACGGTTTTGTTGTTGCTGGGTTTGTTGGTAATGCGGTTGATGTTGTGGGTAGTAGGCTTGGTTAGGGAAACTTTGGGGTGGCTTGGGTTGTTGAGACCAGGAGAAATTTGGGTGGTTTCATCATTCAGGGTTATAAGTGCTTGAGAAAGCTCCACCTTGGTTCTTCCGTCCATAATTTCCTACAAAATTCATTTGTTCAGCCCCAAATTCTTGCCCAATGTTCTGAAATTCCATACCCATATTCGACCCAAAATCTTGATCGTATAAGGCATTCACATTACTCGCAGCACCTGCGGTAAACTTATCCACTTTCCTTGAAAGAGCTTCAAATTTGGAATTCAACATGGTAAAGACATCTAATTCGAAGACTCCTTGAGGTCTCTTCCCTTCTTGCTTAACCTCTTTCCGATCATTATTCTATTGATAGTTGTTGTAGGCAATTTTTTCCAATAACATGAAAGCCTTGTCTTCATTCTTGTCCATTAAATCACCTCCAGTCGCAGCCTCTATCGCACTTCAAATAACCGAAGAAACTCTATTATAGAATATTTGAACAATCATCCACTTCGGGACACCGTGTGTTGGATCCCGTTTTCGAAATCCAACTACTTATACAGATTCCCTCATACGCACATATGATGCCTTATAAACTCTTCTTGCTCTGATACCATCTATGTTGGGACCCGATCTCAAGAACCAGATCCCAACCGGA
>JANKYE010000013.1:12553877-12564191 GCA_032467995.1 Erythroxylum dillonii
TTTCTTCTCATAATCCATATAAGTTCACTCAAATATCAAAGTCCTCAAAATTAAACAATTCATTTCTCATAAATTTTGCTTAATTTCATCAAATTTTCTTAAATTCATAAATTGTCTCACCAATTTCTTTCTCATTTAATTTCATCTTAATATTTCTAATTTTCATTAAAATTTTAGGGTCCAACACCGTGATATGGACATTTGCGTTAAAGCTCCTTGTACCTCTCTCATGCTTCGTACGGCGACTCATCTTCTCTGGGCTGAAATGAGGTAAGCTCACTTTTGAGCTTTGCAGTCTTTCCGAGTGGAAAGTACTGAGCCATAAAAGTCTTGGACAACTTCTGCCAATTGTTGATTGAACCAGGTGGTAGTGAATGGAGCCAATCTTTAGCCCGATCTTTCACCAAAAAAGGGAACAATCGAAGCCTTATAGCTTCCTCAGATACCCCGTTTTGCTTCAACATTTCACAAATCTCAAAAAATTGTGGTAGGTGGACATGCGGGTTTTCTGTCGAGTGCCCTTTGAATTGATTCTGCTGCACCATTTGTACAAGGCCAGGTTTTAATTCAAAATTATTTACTTGCATGGGGGCCTTGTAATGCTTGGGCGAAATTCTCCAAAATCTGGGACCGCATGATCCCGCATAGTTCTCTGATTTTGTTTGGCCATTTCTGATTTGACTGTCTCTTTTGTTGGAAAAGTTGTAGTAAATTCAAGTTCGAGCTGGCGTTCCTACACAGGCTGTGCGTTAGATGCTTTGGCCCGTGTTTTTCTAACTTTTGCTTCCTTCCTTAGTGCCTTAGCTATCTTCTCGATTTCAGAATCAAATAATAATTCTTCAGCACTAACGGACCTTTGCATAGACTAAGTATAATACGACAAGATCAAACGCAAGGTATAAAACACAAAATAAGAAGCAGACAGTAAAGAAAACAAATAAAAAATCAATTCTAACAAAATCTATTAACACAAAACAAAAAGAAAAACAAAAGTGTCCAATTTAACCAAACAATCAGTTGCCTAATATTACTCAAGGATTAACCCCCAGCAACGGTGCCAAAAAACTTGATGTAACTTCTCAAGTTCATGGGTCTCAAGTAGTATAGTATAATATCGTCCCACAGGGAGTAATTGCGTAAGTACTAGGCTTGGATCACTCAATTAATCGGACTAAGTAGTTGTGTAGGATTGGGGAATTAAATTGAGAAATTTAACTATCAAAAATAACAAAATCAAAGCTAAAGAAAATTTGCGAATATCTCTAGGGGTTAATCCGAATGGAATGTAGTAGGCTTCAAGGAGGGTTCCACTTTTAGTGCTTTCTATGGACTTTATCTTAATCAATTTATGAGGCAAATTTTGGTTGATAGAAGGTTGAGCCTAGAGTTTCTTGGATCCTTTTGCAAGGTATCAAAGTAATATTATGCAATACTTCTAATCTACTATCGTAGCCTAGCAATCAAGCATAACCCATTAAGTTCTTTGCTAACCAGGTTTTTTCTTATAAACTCAGTCTATTTCTAAATCTGAAATTTATAAGTTCCCTGTTTGGAGTTCCGTTATCAATTTTCGCTTATCGGTTCTTTAATTAACAACTAATGTCAAGTAATGGTTGGCCAAACACAATACCAGCAAAATCATTTTCAAAACAGAAAAATCAAAACCATAAATCCATACTCATAAATCAACTGAAATTCAATCCATAGAAAATTAGCTAAAAGCTTGCCCCAACCTTGAAGCTTTGAGGAAGCTACTCAAACATAATAAGATGAATACCATAGAAATTATACTCAGCAAACAACATTAGGAGAAATTAAATAATAGAACAGAGTCTCCCTATAATGTTGCGTCACTGTGCTCTCTGTAGCTCTCTCAATGGTGGACCTCTCTTCACTCACTGTATCGTGATGTAGCTTGGTGCTTGCGTTCTCTTTGTTTTTTTTTTCTTTCTTTGCTGAGTCGGCTACTTTGTGGTTTGCTCCTCTTCAGCGTGATTGGCCTGGTTGGTCTCCTCCTGTAGCGTCTTTTCTTCTGTCGACGTGGTCTCCTTTGTTGGTGTCTCTGGTTCCTCTAACTGGTGGGTCCTTGATGTCGACGTTTTGATGGTCACCGCCTCAAGCTAGCTGTCCTCTACTTAATTAAAAACCTCCCAAAACTAAAACCCCCCCTTGTAACTTGATGCTTGCGTGGTTTGCTACTGTAACGTGGTATTGTGTGTCGGCATCCTCTAACTCCTTCAGATGCGCGTGCTAGATGTGTCGGTGTTGTGCTTCTCAGTTGATGGTGCGCTCTCTGCCTGATTGATTTTTTTCGAATTTGCTCCCCCCCTCACGCACTGTAGCAATGGGCAATTTAGTTACTCTTTGCTCTCTTAAAACCTAGCACACACCGACTGTGTTTTGGACTGCTCCTGGTGTTGCCGTTTTCTCCTCCTCTGCTTGCCGTTTTGGAGCTTCTGTTAGGATTGTTTCAGCCCTCCTTTACTGCATCGTTTTACCCTGGACTCTTATTCCTCCATTTAATTGTTGTTGTGGTCTTTTTCAATTAAAAACAAGTGTATTTTCTATAAATTAAACAAGACCCACTATAAATGCAGATTTAGGAAAACTAAACAATTTAGCAAGTAAAATGTGTATAAAACCTACTAACTCTATGCAGAAACTAAGAGAAAATCCCACTCTTTTTAATACAAAAATGAGTTCAACATTTAACAACCCTGAAATCCATGTGAACATGCCAATTCCGTTATGCCTCAGCAGATGAATATAGATGATCAACATATAGATATTGGTAGCTCGTTCGATTAGGAGATACTCGACGAGTTACCATATATAGTTCAAAGTTCAATTTGCTTTTGCTGGAGACTTACAACAAAATCACAGATCCGACGGAGCTATCAACAGTGGCGGAGCCACAATGGGGGCAAGTGGGGGCACTTGCCCCCACTAGCTCTAAAAGATTTTACTTGTAAAAATTATTATTTTAAATTTTAATGGTAAAAAAAATAAAATTTTGCTATAATTAAAATTTTGCCCCCACTAAAAATAAAATTTTTCCCCCACTTACAAAATTTTCTGGATCCACCCCTGGCAATCAATATCAGTTTTTGACGCAATTTTTAGAAGCAACTAGTGAAGGTACGAGACTGTGTCATTATTCGAAGTGACGCAAAAGCCTACAGAAATTCTCAGCAAGGTACTCCAATAGCTGGAACAATCAATGTAGTTACACTCGAAACAAAAGTAAGAAGAACCCAGTTGAATAAGTCTGCAAGGTGATGCAATTTGCAAGTCCAAGTGCCTAAGCCAACTAATTTTTAAGGATGAATAAAGAGTATATTTGAAAAAATATCATGAAGACGCTATAGTGGTCAAGGCAACCAAAGGGGAGTAGAAATTAATTTGTACAAGATTACAAAAATTTTGGAGACGACACATAACGACATACTGGAAGAATCGCTAGTCTGTCATAATTACTATTTAGGTTTGTTAATACACATCTTCCTATTCAAAAATTTAAATGAAATGAAGAATGCATTAATGGCTTCAAAGATCGGAAGGAGTACTTAAGAAACGTGCCACTTTTAGCCATGACAATTGAAGGAGGAAGAAACGTGCCTCTATCTAGCAGTCTATGAAAAATTAATGGGAGTTATATTGATAACAACAAAAACACATTTATTACATAATATTTCAGTTATGCGATATTCAATGGAAACACAACTCCTATGCAAACAACAATAAAGCACGATATAAGGCAATTCTATTATATTTTGATTAAATCAAATTCTACTTTAATGAGAATATAAAGAATGTTTAAGAGTTTATACTAAGGGGATAAAGAATGTTTAAGAAAGTAGTCGTGGCTCAATTTTCGATGGGTGAGTTGTACAGGTAATTCCTCGTGACACTCTATTTGAGGTGTGTTGGTCCAATACAAGTACACCAAATCATGAATGAAATCCATTAAGGATCTTGAGGAACCCTTAGCCTATAGGACTTTAAGGGTCAGATATTTGACATCTTTCAATGATAAGCTCTCCTGTTTAAATTACACCATCATTACCCAATTGTAAATTAGACACTGATATCAAACTCTGTGCCTTTTGGTTAGTGGGTGATAGACATACTACGCCCTTTCTCTCCTGCCACGAGGCATCATATATTTAACCTTGTAGCAGCTGGTTAATTCACCAAATGAGTTATTGCACAATATTCTGCAAAGGTCACCAATATAGTGCTAGAAAATCTATTAGAGCAAACATTATTTATAGACATGGTACGTCCTTTCTCTGACCCTTACCTCACAAATTTCCTTTTCGTAGTTATGTCGTTAGTTAGCCCTAGAGGCGAAGTTACTCCTAAGGAGGAAACCGCCTAGAGGGTCTTACAGATTGCTGGGCTGTCAGTGATAGCGGCGGAAATGGTGGAGGTGCCGGAGGCCGGCGGGAATGAGGCGTCTGAGGCAGGGGGAATTGAGGAAATTGGGGCGAGTGCCCGGAAGGATGGGCAGGTTGTTGAGAAATCGCCGAGTGACCCATCGACGATGATCGCGGGGGAGTTGAATTGATCGGTCATCAGGAATAACATCCCTGCGGCGTGGGGACCCAGACTGGCCTCCAGGAACGAACGGATTCATAGCAGTCTGGGAGGGTACTTTGCTGTTTCGGACAGTTTTTTCTTGGTCGGTGGTGTGAAGCTCCCATATGCCCCGATCATTAACGAGGTGTGTTGCGCCTACCAATTGAGGCCCAGCCAAATTCCTCCGAATGGTTGGAGGTTTATTAATGGTTTGGCCCTGTTGTGCCATCAGTTTGGATGTCCTCTGTTGATTGGCATTATGCGCCACTTCTTGCGGATGAACCAAAGCTCGAGCATTAGGGTCAGGATCCCCCACCTCCAGTATAGAGATGCCCGTTATCGTCCTGCTGGAACCGCTTCTAAAGTCCAAGCTTAGCGGACGAAGTATTTCTTTGTGAGACCCCCAGGATCACCCTTTGAGTCCAGGCCGTGGAGGTATCCCCTAGCCGAGCAATGGAACGACATCTCGAGTCTGCTCCTTAGCAGGGAGGAATGGGAGGTGGTCGACCGCATTAAGGCACTCGGTCGATACTACTTCGATCGCCTCATCCTGGGGTATCGCGAGGGGGCCTCGGTCGATTCGTTTTTAATCGACCCCCTGCTCCGAATTAGTGGGCTAGGAGAAGAAACAGTCCCTCCTGGTCGATTCTTTGTAATTTAATCACTTACTGCATTCTCAAGTACTATTTTCAATTTCTGACCTGCTTTTATTGCTGTGCAGTCATGATAAGGCTTAGCGATTTTGCCGGATCCTCCAACCCCTCCAGAGGCCAGCTGAAAGCCAAGAAATCGAAGACAAAGAAAGGGGAGGTCAGCACCGAGGTCGCTCGGCCAGCTGTGCCCGAGCAGGACGTCGCTCAGCCTGCTGTTCCTGAGCCGTCTGCAGCGCTCATTCTGGCGGCTGTCCCCGACCGGTTGGCAGTGATGGCCCGATCAGTAGGTGTGGTCGTAGAGGAGGCGAAGGAAGAGGTGGAGCCGCCTCTCAAAAGAAAGAAAACCATTCGGGTCCTTGAGCGACCACCCTGCTCATCGGATAAAGGCAGAGAGAAGGAGAAGGAGAAGGGCAAGAGGAAAGAGCAGGCGATCGGCTCCGGGAAGTGGGTGTCTACGATCAGTCTGGATAAGACTGCATCGATTAGGGACATCGACGTGTCCCTCCAAATTACCCTGAAGGCTGTTCCTCCCCGAGACGAGGAGGTTTTGGATGCTCTGGATAACAAGGAGCTATTGGGTAGTCTCGTGCGCAACTGTGTAAGGGTAACTTCCTTCTCGCTCTCTTTTTTTTAATAGGATTCTTCCTCCTAGGGTCTGTCGCTCTCCTTCGCTACATACCAGTGCCTCGATCAGCTCGATGGAGTCTCCCAATCGTTGGACCGGGAAGTCAGGGATCTTCACGAGCAGGCTCGCACCTTGAGGGCCGAACTCTCAGAGGCGAAGGAAGATAGAGACTTTGCGCGAGCTCAACTTTCTTCTTGGGAGGATGAGAAGAAAGTTTGAGAGGAGGAGAGGAACGTGTTGAAGGCTCACCTCGCTACGGGGGAAGAGGAGAAGAACAGAGTGACTGCGGCGAGGGACAAACTGGAGGAGGAGTGTAAAGGCTTGAAGAGGAAGATGGAAACGGAGCAAGAGCTTCGATCCAAATTCCTCCAGGATTGCCACGAAGTGGTCCGGGATAAACTGGGGGCTGAAGACAGACTGAAGGAGTTACAAGGCTTCATTAAAGAGCAAAGGGTGCAAGCAATTAAGCGATGGAAAGAGTGGCACCTACTTGAGGAGTGTTTAGAATTTTCTTGCGATTTGGTTCTTTCCCTCCTGAGGAATTGTCACAGTGTTTGCGTTCCTGACGGGTCGGAAGGTCCTTCATTCGAGGACTATGCCAAGCTGATGCTTCCCTATGAGCTCGGCCTTTCAGTTGAGGAAATGAGGGAGATAGTTGAAAGAGAACGAGAGGCGTTATCGGACGAGATGCTGGACCTTAGCTCGGACGAGGATGAGGAGTCAGCTCACGGAGGTGTCTCTCCCGTTCCTTCAACAAATCTTGATCCCATCCCGAGTGCTTCGGCGACCTCCTCACCTTCAAAGCAGTTCTAATTTTGTAAAACTCCCCCAAAGCTCATCTGGTCGGGCTTGTGACCAGAAAAACATAAGGAAAATAAATAAAAATCTTGCTTTTATTTTTATCCTTCTTTGCCTTGTTAATTCTGTAAATGAAACTTCAACCTACCATTAACTTTGAATAAGAGATTGCCCTTTTGAATAGCATGTAACGAATTAGCGCGTTCGACTTAAGTCGATCGCGGTCGCTAGATTTGAAGGAATTCAACCGAACAATAGTGAGGTCAATCGATCCAAGATTTTGGTTCTTGGCGTCACCTGGTTCCAAGGATCTCGTCTTGGCAACCTAGTCGAGCGTGGTCGAGGCTGAGCGATCCGAGATTAATCTTCTCGGCATCGCTTGGTTCCAAGAATCTTGTCTTGGCAACCTGGCCGAGCGGTGCAGAGCCCGAGCGACCCAAGATTCTATTATTGGAGTCGTCTGGTTCCAAGGATCTTGTCTTGGCAACCTGGCCGAGCGGTGTAGAGACCGAGCGACCCAAGATTCTGTTTTTGGAGTCGCCTGGTTCCAAGGATCTTGTCTTGGCAACCTGCCGAGCGGTGTAGAGGCCGAGCGACCCAAGATTCTATTCTTGGAGTCGCCTAGTTCCAAGGATCTTGTCTTGGCAACCTGGCCGAGCGGTGTAGAGGCCGAGCGACCCAAGATTCTATTCTTGGAGTCACCTGGTTCCAAGGATCTTATCTTGGCAACCTGGCCGAACGATGTCGATGGCAATTAGCTTGTTTTTTCGTTTCATCCTGTTTTGATGAGACTCTTTCTGTCGAGAAACTTGAAACCCTTTATTGATGATGATTAGGGCGTGGGCCGTTAAAAAACCTGACTGGCAGGGCCAGAAAAAAGGTACCCACTACAAATGTATAAGCAACAATGAAGTACAAGATAAAGAAATAAATAAATAAGATAAAGCTTATCTATTAATAAAATGTCTTTAAATTTTGAGAGCTCCAAGCCTCGGTAGAATCTTGCCATCAACACCGCGCAGGATAAAAGAGCTATGTCCGGCTTGCTTGACCACCTGGTAGGGTCCTTCCCAAGCCTATCCGAGCTTTCCCGGATGTTTCCCAGCCGCCTCGGCCTTTCTTAGAACATAGCCGCCAATCTTTATGTCGTTCAACCTTACCCTTTTGTTGTAAAACCTTGTTGCTTTTTGTCTGATGGCTTCTGAACGAGCGTCCACCCTATCCCTGTCTTCATTGAGAAGCACAAGCTCTGCTCGGCGGGCTTCGTCATTCCGCTCTTCTTCGTAACCCGACACTCTTTGGTTGTGTAACACCACTTCTACCGGAACTAAGGCCTCTGCTCCAAAGATCATTCGGAACGGTGTTTCTCCTGTGGCTTCGTTCGGGGTCGTTCTATATGCCCACAACACTTCATCTACTTCATCCACCCAATTTTTTCGTCCGTCTAAGCGCTTCTTGAGGGCGCTCATTATCTTTTTGTTAGTATTCTCCGCAAGCCCGTTGCTTTGAGGACGAGCTACTAAAGTCAGCTGGAGCCTTATCCTTAGTCGTTCACAGAAATCTTTGAACTTGTCGTTGTCGAACTGCCGACCGTTGTCTGTGATCAACACCATAGGCTGTTAGTGTAAGTCGACTTGTGGAACTCGACTTACGCTTTTACAGTAATATAAGTCGACTTGTACATTTGCTGTAACTCGACTTATGTATGATAAGTCGACTTGTATCGCTTGTAACTCGACTTATGTTTGTACAGTACTGTAAGATTGTTAGAGTAATGCCCTAAAGGCAAATTTTTGTTTTCCGCACCGTGTTCATGTGATGGACACACCGGGATTTTCCTACATAGGCATCCCGAAGCGACTCAATATGTTTCTTCTTACAAAAATTTACATCTTCTGTTCGGTGATTGTAGCGACCGCTTCCGCTTCTACCCATTTGGTGAAGTATTCCACTGCTACTATCAAGAACTTCTTCTGCCCGGACCAAGAGGAAAAGGACCTAGTATATCCATTCTCCACTGAGCAACGGGGATAGGATGACTCACGATTTTCATCCGTTCGGTCGACTGGTGAGACAGGTTGCTGTTTCTTTGGCAGGCCTCACATTGGTTAACTTTCTCTTGGCAGTCTTTCTTCATTGTTGACAGTAGTACCCTTGTCTAATCAGTCTGTGAGCCAACATTCTGCCTCCTAAGTGATTTCCGCACATCCCTTCGTGGACTTCAACCATGACTCGCTCTGCCTCTTCTTCGCTCAAACAACGTAGTAGTGGCCAGTCATAAGAGCACTTGTACAAGATGTCATTAACGATTACAAACTCAACGGATTTTACCCTTAGCTTCTTGGTCTACAAAGCTTCTTCTGGCTGCGTTCCCTTAAGGAGATACTATCTGATTGGTTCCATCCAACTCGATCGCTCGACATCTGTTCCGAGGACTTCGTTGGCTTTCTGAATGCTAGACTGGTCTAGCCGCTCGACTAAAATGTTATTCCTCGCATTTTGATCGGAGGTCATTTTGGAGAGCGCATCTGCCCGAGCGTTTTGCAACCTTTCTATCCTGCTGACTGAGCAATATTCAAACTTGTTGAGCTCTTGTTTCGCCAATTCCAAATATTTGACCATGTTGTTCCCTTTGGCCTCGTACTGTCCCGTAACCTGACCGACCACTATTTGGCTATCGCTATACACCCTCAAATGTTTCAACCCCATCTCTCTTACCAACTGAAGATCGGCTATTAGCGCCTCGTATTCCGACTCATTGTTAGATGCCTTAAATTCTAATCTGAGTGCGTATTCCACCTTTTCTTCCCGGTGTGGGCTGATCAAGACCACTCCTACCCCGCAGCCCTCAGCGTTAGATGATCCATCAACAAACAAGCTCCAAGTAGGTTATAGTTCATTCGAAGTATGTTGGCTCATTTATGCTACAAAATCTGCCAATACTTGGGCTTTGATCGTCGCCCGTGGCTTGTAGTGTATATCAAACTCTCCCAGCTCTACTGCCCATTTTATTAACCGACCTGAGGTTTCGGGTTTCTGCAAGCATTGCTTGAGAGGTTGATCGATCCATACCTCAATTGCGTGACTCTGGAAGTAGGGCCTGAGCTTTTGCGCCTCGGTTACCAGCGAAAGAGCCAGCTTCTTAATGGATGTATAGTACGTTTCTGGCCCGTTCAGCACCTTACTGACATAATAGATCGGAAATTGTTCGTGACCATCCGATCGGACGAGGACTACGTTGATCGCCCCTTCTGTGACTGCCAAATAAATAATCAGATTCTCCCCCTCAACGGGACTCTGCAAAATGGGTGGGCTGGTCAAGTACTGCTTCAAGTGTTGAAATGCTCTTTCGCATTCATCCGGCCATTGGAACTGAGTGACATCCGTTTTCCTCAAAATTTTGAAAAACGGGAGGCACTTGTCTCCCATCCTAGAGACGAATATGCTCAATGAAACTATCCGCCCGGTCAATATCTGAACATTTTTCAAGCATCGCGGCTAGGGCATCTGGATGACGGCTTCGATCTTCTCTGGGTTCGCTTCAATTCCCCGTTGAGTAATCATGAATCCCAAGAATTTGCCGGATGCCACACCAAAGACGCATTTTTCTGGGTTCAGCTTCATCTGAAATTTATTGAGGGTCTGAAAGACTTCTTT
>JANKYE010000013.1:12587484-12600518 GCA_032467995.1 Erythroxylum dillonii
TCCACAAAGAGGTATGGATATTTCTCCTTCATTGCTTCCAAAGGCTCCCATGTAGCCTCCTCCGTCGAATGGTTTCTTCATAGAACTTTGACTAACTGAATTGTCTTGTTTCTCAAAACATTTTCGTTCGTGTCCAAAATTTCCACTAGTTGCTCCTTATAAGTTAAATCCTCTCTTAGCTGAACCTCTGAAGGTTGAACTATATGTGACGGATCATATCGATACCTTCTCAACATCGATACATGGAAGACATTGTGAATCTTAGACAATTTTGGTGGCAAAGCTAATTTATAGGCTAAAGGCCCAATCTTCTCAATGATCTCATACGGACCTATATACCTCGGACTAAGCTTGCCCTTCTTACTAAATCTCAATACTCCCTTCCATGGAGAAGCTCTAAGAAACACTTTGTCTCCAACTTCAAATTTCGTCTCTTTTCTATGTGCATCCTCATAACTCTTCATTCTGTTTTGAGCTGCTTTAATTCTCTTTTTCACCAATTTGATTTTATCCACTGTGACTTGTACCAACTCAGGCCCTATAAGTCTCCTTTCACCTTCCTCATCCCAACAAATAGGAATCTTGCACCTCCTACCAAAAAAAGCTTCATAAGGCGCCATTTGAATTTCCTAGTGATAGGAATTGTTATAAGCAAACTCAATTAGAGGCAAATGATCATCCCATGATCCTTTGAAATCCATAACACAAGCTCTCAATATTGCCTCCAGAGTTTGTATTGTTCTCTCCAATTGTCCATCAGTCTATAGATGGAAAGCTGTACTAAAGTGCAACTTAGTTCCTAAAGCCTCTTGTAAACTTTCCCAGAACCTAGAGGTTAACCTTGGATCTCTATCAGAAACTATAGAATTCAGAATTCCATGAAGCCTGACTATTTCATCCACGTACTTCTTGACCAAAGCATTTAAAGAATATGTTTGCTTAATTGGCAAGAAATGTGCTGACTTGGTTAGCCTATCCACAATCGCCCATATTGCATCATGTTTCCTATTGGTTCTTAGCAATCCCATCAAGAAATCCATCGTGATCTTTTCCCACTTCCATTCTGGAATAGACAAAGGCTTAAGCTTGCCTGAAAGTGCTTGGTGCTTAGCCTTGACTTGTTGACATACTAAACATCTACTAACATACTATGCAATATCCTTCTTTATCCCTTTCCACCAAAAGTGTTCTTTCAAATTTCTATACATTCTTGTACTCCTCGGGTGCATTGTATAGGCAGCATTGTGCACCTCGTCAAAAATCTCATCTTTAAACTCTAATGAGTCCATGACACACAATCTGTTACCTACTACTATCAGTCCATCTTCTCTTATCTCTATTTTTGATGATTTACCTTTCTTAATCTCTTCTCTGAGCCTGCTCAAGTACTCATCCTGTGCCTGCAATTCCTTAATTTTCTCATTTAGGACTAGTCTTACCCTAAAGCTAGCCAATATACACCCAGATTCAGCTTGCCACAATGTTACCCGAAGTTTGGCTAATTTCTTCAACAAAGGAACATATACTGTCTCCACATGTGCCATAGTTGTTTTTCTACTCAGTGCATCCGCTACTACATTAGCTTTTATTGGGTGGTAATCTATCATCAAATGATAATATTTCAGTAGTTCTAACCATCTTCTCTGTCTCAAATTCAATTCCTTTTGGCTCATCAGATACTTGAGACTCTTGTGATTTGTATACACCCTGGTGGTGACTCCATATAAGTAATGTCTCCATATCTTCAATGCAAAGACTATAGCAGCTAACTCCAAATCATGCGTAGGATAATTCATCTCATAGGGCTTTAATTGCCTAGAAGCATAAGCAATGACTCTATCTCCTTGCATCAATACACAGCCCAATCCTTTCCTTGAGGCATCACTGTATACTGTATACCCATCACTACCCGAATGTAAAGTCAAAACTGGTGCACTTGTCAATCTGCTCTTCATTTCTTTAAAACTGTTCTGGCACTCCTCTGTCAACATAAACTTCCGGTTCTTTCTTGTCAATTAGGTGAGTGGAGCTGCTATCATGGAAAAGCCCTCCACAAACCTCCGATAATATCCAGCTAAACCCAAGAAACTCCTCATGTTTGCTATGTTCTTAGGTGCTTCCCATTTAACCACAGCTTCTATTTTCCTTGGATCCACATGCACTCCTTATTCTGAGATCACATGTCCAAGGAATGCTACTTCCCTTAGCCAAAATTCACATTTGTCGAATTTGGCATACAATTCATTTTTTCTCAATGTCTCTAAGGCAATCCTCAAATGCTCTTCATGCTCCTTATCACTCTTGGAATAAACCAATATATCATCAATAAAGACAATGATAAATTGGTCCAAGAAAGACTTAAAGACTCGATTCATCAAGTCCATAAAGGCTGCAGGGGCATTCGTCAATCCGAAGGGCATAACTAAAAACTCAAAATGCCCATATCGTGTTCTGAAAGCAGTCTTTGGCACATCAGACTCCTTTATCCTCAACTAGTGGTAACTTGATCTCAAGTCTATTTTGGAGAAGAATTTTTCCCCTTGCAATTGATCAAACAAATCATCTATGTGTGGAAGCAGATATCTGTTCTTGATAGTAACATGATTAAGCTTCCTATAATCCACACACATTCTTAATGATCCATCTTTCTTCTTCATAAAAAGGACAGGAGCTCCCCAAGGCGAAGAGCTTGGCCTAATGTAACCTTTCTCCAATAACTCTTCCAATTGCTCCTTAAGCTCCTTCAATTCTGCCGGAGCCATTCGGTAAGGCGGAATTGAGGTCGGTGTAGTACCTGAAAGAAGCTCAATGGGAAACTTAATTTCCCTAGGTGGCGGTAGTCTTGGTAATTACTCGGGAAAGACATCCGGGAACTCCATGACCACAGGAATATCTTCCAGCTTCCCTTTAACTGCCCTTGTGTCCACCACATAGGCCAAAAATGTCTCACATCCTTTCCTCATCATCTTCTCTGCTGTCAGAGCCGAAACAATTCTATGCGGGCTTGCTTTTCTGTCCCTTGTAAACACCACTCTTCTGTCGTTATCCAATTCGAACTCCACTGTCTTCTGTATACAATCCAGATGGGCATCGTACTTTTCTAATGTGTCCAAACCCAAAATTACATCTAATCCTCCCATTTTCAATGGCATTAAGTCCACCACTAAGAGTTCCCCACCAATACTTATCTCACACTCTCTATACACCTGACTAATAACAATATACTGGCCGATTGGAGTACTAACCAGTAATGGAGTATCCAATGGGCTCAAATCTCTACCACACACTGTTCTACTCAATGAAACAAACGAATGAGTAGAACATGGATCAATCAAAGCAATCACATCATCAATAAATAATTTAACCGTACCAGTCACAACATCTGGAGCAGTCTCTGCTTCCTCTCATGTCATTGCAAACACCCTAGCTGGTGCCTGCCCCCTTGGTCTCCCTGGAAGGCTCACCCTCTTAGCTGCATTAGAACTGCCCACTTCAGTTGTAGTCTTGTGTCCCATATTTTCAGATCTCTTGGAAACTTGCATCTGACTCCTCTCCGGTATGGCATACTGAGGACACTCTTTAGCCATTTTCTCTCCACATTTGAAACAAGCTCCGGTCAATCTATAACACTCTCCTCCATGGAACTTGCCACAATGATCACACTTAGGGACGGATGACTTGTCCCCTTCTCCCTTTTTGTTGCCTCCCACTGTAGAGGCTTGATGAGAATAAGTAGGGTCCTCACCTGTCTGGACCTATTTGCACCACTGCTCCTCTCCTCAGACTGCATAGGGAAGCTCTTGGCACTCCTCTCTAGCATAGGAGTACTAGTACTACCTCCCCTCTTGAACTGCTCTCTCCCCTTTCTCTTTTTGTTCACCGCACTCTTGATATTCTCTATGTTTTCAACCCTTAGTGCTGCTTCAACTAGCTGATGAAAATCCCAAAAATTCTACACCACTACCTTCTCTCTGATGGCTAGATGCAAACTCGATTCAAATCTACGACACTTAGCCGCCTCACTCATCATCATCTCAGCTGCATACCGAGATAGCTGTGTAAACCGACACTCATACTCGCTCACTGTCATCTCCCTCTGGGTGAGACTCAGAAACTCCCTATGCTTTTGCTAAATGTACACCTCAGACAAGTACTTCTTCTTATAAGCAGCTAAGAAGTCCTTCCATGACAACCCTACCGGTCTCATCTGGCTCCCTGGCACACACTCCCACCAATGTAGAGCATCTCCCTATAGCAAGCTTGCTGTTGGATCCCATTGCCGGAACCCAACTCTTTCTCTGATACCAAACATGCTAGACTCCATTTTTGGAGCCCAAACATTCGGAGGCAAAATGGAACCCGTCATCCCAGAATGGTGGTGTGCCCCCAAACAAAAGAACATCAAACAACTAAAAATTTAAAGAATCACAAGTCAAAAATCCAATCACATTTTATAAATGAATTCCAAAAGAATTTATACAAGCTCTTTTCAAAATACCTAAAACTACAAAAAATAGGAAATATGAAATACATATACAATTTGAATGCTTATGCTTACAATGATTTTAAATTACAAAAGTTCCTAAACTACTTAATTACAAAAGAAAAATTTCTAATTATCTTAGAGTTCTAACGCCTTGCAAGGATCGCTAATCTTCTCTTTCTGCACCTGAGGAGGGAAGAGTAGGGGTGAGCTACACAGCTCAGTGGCTAATAAATTTAAAGCCATTTGCAATTGACCAAAGTCAAGCACAAGTATGTATAAAGGTTTAGCAATTCTAGCATTCATACTTTATTGACGACATTCAAACATTCATCAAATTTAGCTCAAAATTCATGACATATAATACTCAAATAATTTATGCTGGAGAATACAATTATGCAATGCACAAACAAATGGCTCCAGAGCTCCGTGGAATAAAACAAATAAACCGAAGTTTAAACTGTGAACAAAACGAGTCCATTTTCGGATCTCGTGGGCCACAAGCGACTAGCCTGGATAGGGCTATACGTTGACGTGCACGTGACTACAAAACGTTACTCTGTTGCCCAAATAAAGCACATAATCGATGCTTAAAATCATTTTTATCAAATGATATGCTTTCATACTTTTCAAGTTCTTTCCATTCACAAAAAATGCCATGACATATCTCAAGGCACAACAATGATAAAAATATAATTTAATTATATCAAATATCATGCATTTTCAATAAGGCAATTTCAAACAATTTAACACATATCCATACATAGGCAAGAATTTGCCCAATCACAAAAAAGAAATGAACATAAATCAATCTCAAACCTAACCTACCCATAGCCCATCTAGGTTAGAAAAACCAAAACCTAGCTTAGAAATCCATTAAAAATATCCATCTAGGGTTTTCCCTCTTTCTTTCTACATTTCCAACACAAACCCTTACCTCTATTTAATCCCCTTTTTGAACCAAGCATAAGAAGATGAAAAATTACCTTAGGTTTAGCCTAAATCTTCTTCTTTTTCCTTCTTTCCTTTAGCTTTTACGAAATCTTCTTCTCTTTCTCTTCTCTTCTTCTATTTTCACGTTTTTCCCCCTTTTCTAACTCCTACGATTTGCCTCTTCTTCTTTTAAACAAAACCACACATTACTTGTTTTTTCCCTTTTTACCCTTCATTTGAGGGATCTTTCCATTTTTTCCCTCTTGTTGTCTTGAAAAACTGACATCTTGACTCCTTATTTTGATAAGGTAAATGAAGAAATTTGACAATACTTCCTTCTAGAAAAATGTTCCTCTATATCTTATCTTTCTAATGACACCAAAAACACTCAATTTGGTTCCAAAATGAAGAAGTTATCTCCAAAACACTTTCAGACTATTTCAAAACCAAGACTGAGTACTACACCTAACTTCACTCCAGAAACTGAACATCTTAGGGACTGAATTGAAATTTGATTCGTTCAGATAATTTGTAGCTACATGTCTCTAGTTTAATTAGGAACAAGAATTAACTCATATGGATCTCTACAGATTAAGATATTACGAAAATACTGAAGCATGTTCGGACTTTTTCAACCGAAACTCTCACTTTGATCTATTCAATCTTTTTCAATTTAATCTCAAAAATCATAAATTTTCATGGAGAGGTAGACAAATGTCTTAGGAATCCAACGCTTCAAGAATCAAGTCAATCAGAGGTCGGACGGAAAAGTTATAAGCAAAAGAATGGAGAGAGGTCGGGTCAAGGAAACATGCACTAATACATGTAAAAATTACATGCATTAGTTGACTAGTTGAAGACTATCAGTCGACTAAGTTGACTACAGTGATAACCTGGAAAACTCTGGTCTTTTTTTCTTTCGATAACCCAACTTCCCTAATTCATAACTTCTTACTCAGAACTCCAAATTGAACAAACTTGGTATCAATGGAAAGCTAAAAAGAAAACTTTACAACTTCCATAAAGAGCTTAAGCACCAAATCTACCTCTAAAGGAGTCAAAAATCACCTCAAAGTATCTGTCAGATAAACATCATCCTACATAATGACAAAAACTCTAAACATCATAATTCCCTGCTCCATTGTCCAAAAATGTCATACTTTATATCAATAGAAAGATAAAAACACAACCTATAACCTTGATAAAGATCCTAAGAACAAATTCTACCTCCATTAGGGTCAAAAACCCAAACAAAACTTCTGTCCCGAGATTTCCATCCTAAACAGCATCCAAACTTCAACTAATCATAATTTCCAGCCCCGATATCGAAAAGTGTCATACTTTATAGTGTTAGAAAGCTGGAAATATAAGCTACAACTTTCATCAAGACAACTTTGGCTAATTCCATCTAGATCAGTACAGTTTTGCCATTAAAGTTTCTAAACATCATTCTTACACCTAGGAAGAATTACCAATACAACCACTTCTCATATTCAACCACTACCAAGTCATCCCATACAATTTTCCAATCTTCAACATTTCATACCAAATCCAATAACCAATAGCAATCTCAACAAAGATGGATATGCGCATGCGCATTCCTCCCTTATAAAAATCATACACAACCTATAAGTAACATAAGCATACACAAAAGGAAAAATCCTTAAATTCTCATTCTCATTTCTAATCAAAAGAATGTTCAATCACTAATTTAACGCAAGATTCAAAATACATGAGATGCTCAATCACTAATATGCCTCCCAACTTCCATTTAAACTCAATATCATCCATTAATAAATTATAGTCCATGATTGATCGTGAACATTAATAACAGAACACATACGCATATATCCACTCATCATCAACTTATTACATTCACTACCTCAATCTTATATATCATTTCAAATACAAGAATTGTCTCTTTTTTCTTTACTCATAACTAATCACTAACAATTTCTCCTTTAATAGTTCTAACTTTCAATAAAAGTTCAGGGTCCAACACTCGCAGCATACGCAACCCTCTCTTCATCCTCACATTCCATCTGATCTAATATCCTCTCGGTCTTTCTTAAACAAGTCTCGGCTTCTTCTGGATCCTTTGTCCCATAGAAGTCGACTGCCTCATACTTCCTCAACTTATCAAACTGTTTCCCCTTCTTAGCTGGGGCCAAATCAAAAGGCTGTGACATCTGACTCATAGCCTGGAAAAATGCCTGAATAAAAGCTTGAAACATTCTCGGATCCAATGGAGGCACTTGCTCCTGCAGAAGTTGGTGACTCCCGTGTTGGGGACTGAGAGGGCTCACTACTTTGCCCTACAGAAGCCTCAGCATTTCCTGGGGCTACAGATTCCTCAATACTCTCCTCTCTTATTGGAGAGTCAGATGCAACTGATCCTTACAGAACTCCTCGCGTCCTTTTATGAGGTGGCATCTTACTCCTTCATATATGAACACTAAGGAATAGCTACATTTCAATCTTAATTCCTACATGTATGCATGATATGCATGTCACTTAATGCAACCAATAAATTAATAATGCAACAAATAATCACATAGCATAGCAATTCATACAATTATGCATTCTAAGCCTAGGAAAAAGCTTAGGCTTTGATACCAAAAAGATGTTGGACCTCGTTTCTAGAGCCCAACTATTGCTTTCAAAAATCGAAGAGTGATAGGCCCGAGCCCCGACCCCCAAGGCTGAACCTAGGGTTACTGATTAGGACAGTCGTGTGAACTAAAAGCAGAAAAGATTGCAATTAAAACAAATCCTAGCGTGGCAGCAAAGGGGAGTTCGCCGCGGCGTAAGCCATTCCTCGCCGCGGCAAAATCGCAAAAAGAGGCACTCGCTGCGATAACTTATCGGCTCGTCTCGGTGAACCAATGGAAGCTCGCCGCGACGACCACTAGCTTCGTCGAGGCAAAGGTCCCAAAATCATAAATCTGACATCCAACCTTCAACCATTCAAAACAAACTCATACATTCACATCTATCATCAAGCTAAGCATACTCATCCATAAAAGAAACTTCAATTCTCCATACCATTACAAATCCAATGAGTTTGTACAAACTTTACTTACACAACATCATATATACCAAAGCTTAAAACAAAATACATAATGATGCTCAATATTGATATGCTTCCTAAGCTATCCTAAAATAGTTACTAACTTAGTACAAAGATCTCTAACTATTGCGGAGTTTTCGATACCTTGCAAGGATTAACTGTCGCCTTGAGTCGCACCTGAGGAGTAAAAAAATAATGGGTTGAGCTACATAGCTCAGTGGCTAATATATTTATAGCCATCGGTAACTAGCCCAAATTCAAGCATATGTATGTAAATATATCCAGCAATTCTAGCATTCACACTATATTCAAGCAATTTACACATTCATCACATTTATTTCAACTCACAAAACATCTCATAACATATAACATTTAATATGCTTCATAATGAACATTTCAATTAAGCAATGCATAACAAACGGCTTGAGGGTTCCATGAAACATAATGAGGAAACCAAAGTTTACCCCATGAATAGAATGAGTCCATTTCGAAGCTCATATGCCACAAGCGGGCAACCGGGAGAAGGCTCTTGTCAACGTGCACGTGACGAACAGAATGGTTCCACTCTCGCCCAAACAGAAGCACATAATCATGCTCAGATCATTTTATCAAAATGATATGCTTTCATGCTTTTCATTTATATAAAATGTCATGATAGATATCAAGGCATAACATGATCTAAATCATAATTTACTTATATCCAGTCTCATGTTTCTTTCACGGTATAACGAAATCAGAATCATTATAATCTTGTAACAAATCATTCTCAAATAATTAATTACATAATCAATCAAAATGTTATGCATTTCTCAATGCATAACATAAAACATATATTCACACATAGGCAAGAATTTTGCCCAATCACACAATAACTATAAATAATTTCTCTTGATAATCCGAATTCAACGTTGTCTCTCCTCTTGCTCTTGGATCGAGTCCACTTGGTTTCCTATAACAAACCAAGCTCACATTCAAGCAATATTCAAAGGAAATTCGTAAGGCTTCAATAATTCGAAGTGCTAAGATTAAACTATACCCCTTTCAAGCCTAGACTTTCAGTTCGACTTTTCCTAGATCGTTATGATCGGATAAAAGAAGCCATTTGGTAACACTTCCTTCTAGAAAAATGTTCTTCATATTCTCAAGTTTCCAAGGACATCAAACTCATTCAATTTGGATTAGAAATATGGGAGTTATACCCCAAACATGGGGTGACTATCCTTATGTTGAAACTATAATCTATATTCAACTTCCATCCAAAAATTTAGATCTTTAGAGACTGATTCAAAGCTTCATTTCTTCATAAAACTGGTATCCCTATGTCTTTAGTTTACAACGAATCAAAAATCACCTCATTTGAACATCTACAGTAAAAGTTATGCCCAAAATACCGAAGGATGTCTGTGCAGCAAAAAAGAGCCCTCGCCACGGTGAGGATGCTTAAGCGCACCGCGACGTGCGCGACCAGAAACCTCCCGAAACCTGGTTTTTTGACATTCTTCAACTATATTCTTCCCATCTTTCAAATATAACTTCTCTTAACCCTAAACCATCATTCCCACTTCATTTCTAAGCTCATTCCAACCCAAAATCATTCACAAACACAATATAATTGTTAACCCTAGAAGATTACAACATTGTTTATACACCATTCAACCATGACTTTCTACAAACATTCAACCCCATATTTCACTCCGAACTATCACTAAACATGGTTAATCCAACCAATGAAGAAAGAAAGAATGTTTGTACTTACTTTTGATGCTTCAAACTCTTCAAGTTCTTCAAGATCTCAAAAAACCCTAAGTTTTCTCCCTTCTTTTCTCTATTCCCACGATGCTTCTTCTCTTCTTGAAAAGCCAACCATTTCTTCTTCTAATTTACACCCTTAATGATTGTAAAATGACCCTTACGCCCTTCCACTTATTCCTTACAACTTAAAGGTTTAAGTGATCTACCAAGATTACCCTTCATGCATTCTTACTACATTTATACATTAATTTCATCAATTCAAACAATAAATCCTCTTAGCACTTGACATGCTAATTACTCCAAATAATTAATCTAATGAGACCTCAAAATAATTTAAATCGTGCTTAATAAAATAAATAAATAAAATTTGGGGGTCCAACAAAAACCACTTGGAAAGACAAGACTAATTGGATGGGAAGTATAAAAATGTTGAACTAGGCTGATTATAAGGCCCTTAAGATAAGTTAGGCCACAATGGTATACAATGTGTGGAAAGAGAGAAATAACATAATTTTCAAACAAGAAGGTAAAAGCTTGGAGACAGGTTACTAGGCAATCTTACACCAAAGCAAGATGGGAATGATAGCTAGAGGAGTTGATACCAAACTGTCATCACACTTGTGAGAGAAATGGGGATTTAGTTAACTCACCCCCTGCTTTTGTTAACTACGAACTTATCTTTCCTAAATAGAAACAGGTATATACCCTTAGAATTTATGTATGACTTATTTGTACATATTATTACAATGAAATATTTAAATTTTAAAAAACTATCTTGATCATTTAATTTAGGATTTAGTCTTTTTTCACTAAGCTCATTGCTATCATTTAATTGATATAGAATGCTATCACACTTAGCCAATTTATGGTAAGTCTTGTTTGGATGTCAGGTTTGAACCAATTAATTTAGAAATTTTGGAGCCTTATTACGGATATCTTAATATATTTTGGGCTAACTTCTTAAATGGTGACACTTATTCTTTTTAAAAAGATGATCAATGCTACAATTAGATGAGATCTTTCCCTTGAATTGGAGTTAAGTACTCTTGAATTTTTCACTTTTCTATTCAGTTGATTTAATTTGATTTCTTCTTAATTTTAGTTAATTGGTACTTAATCAAAAACCCACCACTTTATTTTATTGTTTCAAATCAATACACTAGTTCTCATATGATTCAACCTAGTTCCACGACTACTACAAGAAGTTAGAGAATCAGAAATAATTTTGAGGACTTCGACAAGCCGATCAACCTATTATTAAAATTTTAGTTTATTATACTAAAGGGACAATGATTTTGAAGTATACTGATGCAGTTAGCCTTGAAAATAATGTTGATACTTTGTTTTAGATAATTGATGAAATTGAGAATGAAGTTGTTCCTGAAAATATTGTATAGTTTATTACTGACAGTGATGTTGCTTATAAAGCAACTAAGAAAAGGTTATAAATCATTTATGATTATTAGACTCTTTTTAATAAACATTGTATTGACTTAATATTAAAAAATATAGGAGATTCTAGATACTTTAATATCATTAATGAAACTATGATGAAAGTGACAAAATTGAATAAATTCATCTATACTTATGTTTTATGTTCTAAATTTAAAGAGAAATGACTTCATCAATGGTAAGAATTTAGGTCATCCTACTATTGCAAAACTTGTAACCAATTTCTTATCACTTTAGTGTTTTCTTTCAATGAAGAAGGGGTTGAGACAAATGATAAGCATGTTGCATCTTCGCATGTTAGGTCTAAAGTTAGAATGGAGATTTCTGGAATTATACTTAAATATCATGAGTTTTGATCCCAATTTCAATTTATCATTATATTTTGTGAGCCTTTGATGAGAGAACTTTGTCTTGCTGATAGTGATGAGAAGATAACAATGATTTACGTCTATAGTGTCATGGAGAGGGCAAAGGAAGTAATCAAGAATAATTTGAAAAATAAGCCTCTTTATATACACCTTTTCTTACAATCATCAATAAAAGATAAGAAAGATTACTCTCAATTGTTTGCTATTAGAGCATTGCTAAATTCTAATGTCTATTTTATACTAGGTTTTACAAAGGTAGCTAAACTTAATAAGGAAATGTTAGTAACTATCATAACAATTGTCAAAGAGATGATGCAAGATCTCTTTAGCTCACATATAGACATATATATAGATACGTATGGTGATTTTGGGATACATATTGTAATCCGTCAAAGATAGAAACTTAATCCAATATTTTTTCATTTTGTTACTTATTTGAAATTAATTGTAGTTTTATTTATTTAAATTACTTTTGTTATTTTAAAGTAGCTTGGTGAGACCAAATCAAATGTAATGTTCCAAGATTGCAAAAGTTTACAATTTGAATCTTGAGTCAATGTGTAAATGCAATTAGGTATGAAAAGAATTGGAACTTATTTGAATCCATCTATCCCGTGAAAAGAAATAGATTAGAACCATTCTAAGAAAAAATTGGTCAGTTAAATAATAAATCAGCCGATTTTTTAAAAACCAATTAATAACTCACCCAGCCACCTTTTAGAGAATGTGGGAACCACCATTTTTTAATATAAGACCTCTCCGCCCTCTCTCCACGCACACCAATCCATGTTCATCGTTATTTATGTCAATGTTTTGACATTTCACTACTACGTAGGAAATTTGAGAATTTTTAATGATTTTTTTCTTTTTTTAAGTCTTTCACACAATTTAATTAACAAAGTATAATTTTTAAAATTTGTATTATTTATTTATCTCTTTATATTTTAATTAAAATTTTGTTTTAGATTATTATTTT
>JANKYE010000013.1:12621727-12634250 GCA_032467995.1 Erythroxylum dillonii
TAGTTTGTTTGAGCTGGATCTAACGTCTTAGAAGCATAAGCGATCACTCTTGCTAGTTTTTCCTCTCGTTGACCCAGTATAGCTCCTACAGCACTATTGGAAGCATCACATGACAGTTCAAAAGGCGAATTCCAATTCGGAGCAGTTAAGATAGGCGAAGAAATGAGTTTAGATTTTAGAGTATCAAAAGCCTGTTTGCACGAATCGTCAAACTCAAATTTTTCATCCTTTTACAAAAGTTTGGAAAGAGGCAAAGCGATTTTGCTAAAATCTTTAATGAATCGCCTATAGAATCCTGCGTGACCTAGGAATAATCTGATATCACGAGCACAGGCAGGGTAAGACAAAGAAGATATGACCTCGATTTTAGCCTTGTCAACCTCAATTCCTTTCTTCAAAATCAAATGCCCTAGTCATTCACCATGAAATGGCATTTTTTGAAGTTTAAGATCAAGTTCTTTTAGATGCACCGCTTAAGAACTTTTGTCAGGTTGCAAAGACAAGTATCAAATGAATCGCCATAAACTGTGAAATCGTCCATAAAAACTTCCATGCATTCTTTCAAAAATTCACAAAAAACAGCCATCACACAATGTTGGAAGGTCCCGGGAGCATTGCATAAGCCGAAAGGCATCCTTCGATAGGCAAAGGTGCCGAAAGGACATGTAAAAGTGGTCTTATCCTGGTCTTCGGGTGCAATAGGAACTTGGAAGTACCCTGAGAAACCATCTAGGAAATAGTAATGTGATTTCTCGACTAGTCTTTCAAGCATTTGGTCGATGAACGGCAACGGGAAATGATCCTTTCGGGTGGCGTCGTTTAACTTGGGATAGTCGATACAAACACGCCACAAATTCTGCACTCTTGTAGGAATGAGTTCATCCCTATCATTTTTCACCACTGTTATTCCACTCTTTTTGGGGACTACATGAATTGGACTAACCCATTCACTATCGGAAATGGGATAGATTATCCCAGCACTAAGCAGTTTTGTGACCTCCTTTTTCACAAAATCAAGGATAAGTGGGTTCAATCTACGCTGAGGTTGCCTCACTGTCTTAGAACCCTCGTTCAACAATATTCGATGAGTGCAAAGAGCAGGACTAATTCCAGGTATGTCAGCTAAAGTCCATCCTATTGCCCGCTTATGCTCCCTCAACACTTTTAAGAGTTTCTGTTCCTCAAGCTAGGACAATGAATTGGCAATTATGACAAGTAATTTTTCATTGGGTTCAAGAAAAGCATATTTCAAAGAGGTAGGCAATGGTTTCAATTCAAGCTCAGGAGGTTGTAAAATGGAAGGAATTAACTTAGGAAGCTATGTTTATATTAACCTATGTTTTTCATGCAAATGCAAGAAAACTGAGTTGTAAAGCATTCTTGTATAGATTGCTTTAAAATGTGTTGGTTTATAGTTTGAAAATGATTAGATGTATAGGAGTGTGGTTGCTGCCATTTTGAGTGAATTAATGGGTTTATATGAATTGGTTTGGAGTTGGGAGATTAAGGATTATAGGGATTGAAGTGGTTTTGTGCAGGTACTGGAGTTTGGGTTCAAAAATTGAAGATTTTGGCTAGTTGATTTTTAGGGGAGGTGCTGTCAAATTTTTGTAAAAATTTGGCAGAAACTTTTTTGTATTTTTGACCCTCTTAGAGTGATTTGGTTTGGGGGGTCTTCTTGAAGAATGTAGTACATGTTTAGAGCTTTCTTTTGGTATATAATATGTCATTTTTGGACTTAGGTTGAAAAAGTTAGAAGGTTTGGAAAATTTCAGTTACTGTTGGAAGTGCCATTTTATGGGCAGTATCTTTGGAAGGGTTTTTCACCCCTTTAGAGCCTTCATTGATTTTTGCATCCTTCATAAAAGATGTAGATTGTCTTTTCCCCTTTCCATTGATGTATAATATGCAATTTTTGGAGTTAGGAATAAGAAGTTATGAGGATGGGAAAATTGCAGTTACTGTCACACGGTCATTTTACTATTCATATGGTCATTTTATAGACAATCCTTTGAGTGAGTTTTTACCTCTTTTAATGACTGAATTGATTTTTGTTTCCTTCATGAAATTTGTAAATCATCTTTTTATCTTTCCATTGAGGTAATATGTGACATTTTTGGGCCATTGAATTGAAAGATATGATTTTTAAAAGTTCAGACCTTATGTATGATATTTTCTTTTTAAGCAGTAACTTTGGAGAGATTTTTGCTTTCCTTAATGACCAAATTAGTTTTTAAATCCTTCTTGAAAGTTGTAGAGTTTTCTTTCAGCTTTCTATTGATACCAAGTTTGTAAAATTTAGAGTTCTAGGTAAAGAGTTATGAATTTTTAAATTTCTGTGTTTTTAAATAAATAAATAAATAAAAATAATTTTTCGGACTCGTAGACGCCCTCGCTAGGGCAACCGCGAGCCTCGCGTTTTCTTTTTTTATTTTCATTTCTGATTTTTCTTTTTTCCAATTTCATCATCCTCTCACTCTTTCGCTTATAACTTTTTCGTTTGACCTCCAATTTACTCGGTTTTTGAAGCATTGGTTTTCTAAAAAAATTTTCTACCCCTTTTATGAAAAAAATTTAAAATTTGTGGGTTTGAGTTGAGATTTACGGATTAAATCAAAGACAGTCAAATGTGGAGATATTGCATATAATTCCGTATTTGGGCGATTTCTCGATCCGTAGAGATTCGATTGAGGAGATTTTTTATTCTAATTAATCTAGAGACATGTAATTTCATTTTAGCTGATTTAATTGTGGGCCCAAAGTAGATCAATTTTCTTGAGGAAGATTAGAGTGAATTTGTCAAGATCCTTTCGGGAGTAAGTGAACTAAGTTTGATTTAAGTTTCTTCTATGGTAAGGAATTCCTCCCTCGTGAGATGTGCAACCAGGTGTCACGTAGGACGTCGAACACGTGTCTCACTAGGGTGGGATTCCAACAGTCAAAGATCATTTATTTCTTTTCTCCTTTTATAAAAAAGATTTAGGATCATTCTTACCCTTAAAGAAATATATGGTCATTTTAATGTTACCAAGATTCTCATCCTCCTATTCTTAAACTCCAGGCCACTCCTTTGCTCCCACTCATGCCTAACTCCTCTTCTAGTCTTAAACATGTCTCCTTCATCCTCAAATGGTAGATTAATATTATCGAAACTTAGTTCATCTTTCTCCTTATCAAACTCCATTAAAGTATTAGATTACACCTATTATGCCTTACTTATTAGGAAATTAAGGTTGTTGTCTCCCTTATAATTTAGCATACATCATGTTCATTACCTCAAATTATTGCTACATGGATTGTATAAAAGTATAAGTTGTCCCTTCATACTTTGGTATTTAAAAACTTTTAAAAGACATATTTAAAAACTGCAAGAAGGTGAGTTAAAAAATGCTTTCATATACTCATTTAGATGTATACTCTTAAAGATGATAAACACTCATGTTTACCCTTTCTTTATATTTTTTTTTCTTAATGCTAATCTCACACACTTTTGATTTTTCACTTTTTGTTTCCTTTTTAAAGAACTATACAAACTTAAACTGTAATTCAATCTTGTAAAGTCTATAAAAAAACTATTGGTCGAGGCAAGAAAATTTATCATAAGTTAAACAAGAAGTATAAAAGTTGAATAAAATAAGGAAGGCCAATAAGAATTTCAAATTGTACATAGTCATGATTTTTTTTATCCCATTGTCCCTACACCACTTTCTTTCTTTTCTTTTTATAATATTTTTAATAATGGAAAGAATATGATTTAGAACAATTTTGACATAAAACCATATACGAAGCAAGGGATTGAATAAGGAGAATTCCTAACATAATAGGAGATATAAACAAACCCTTAAAACAAAATGATGAAAAAAATTTTATCAAAACTTTAGATACAAGAATATGTAGTAAAAAAAAGAAAAGGAACCACAGGGAACATATTTCGTATTTTAGCAAAGGAATATAATATAATTTTAATGGTATACAAATAAAGGATAACCACACTTGATTTAGAGCTAAACTCTGATATTAACTAATACAAACCTACCTATGATTAAAAACCAAAAGAACTCATAAACAAGTTTGAACAAAACCCAAGAAAGCTAAATTAAATATATAAAGAGAATTGAATTATTGACTATAAGGAATCGAAAGCCAAATTTATTAAGTAAGTGAATACCATAAAGAAAGAATTTTTTAAATAGGTTTTAAGTTTAACATAGACCAAGGAAAAAATGCACTCACAACTTTTAATAAACAAAGACATGTGAAAAACTAATTTCAAACTGAAAAAGAAATATTCCTTAAATCCCAAATACAAAATAAGATCTCTTCTTACATATGAAATGAGGCTCCAAAAGACGCAAGAAGAAATGAAATTCCAAAGAAAAATAATATAGCATTTAAAACCTCAAAAAAGAAATCAAGTGAAGAGGAAAAGACATTAACAAATGAAAGAAACGAAGAAAATATTGACTTACTCATTAGAAAATTCAATAAGTTCTTGAAATAAAAATTCTCCAAAAGAAAGAATTTCAAGTAAGTTAAAGGTGATTTTAAGACATAAATCCTTTAACATTATTTACTTTGAATGTAAAAAAACTAGTCATATAAGGTCATAATGTCCTCTACTAAAAGATAATAGGAATTATGAAAGAAACAATAAGAAGGACAAGAAAGAAAAGAACAAATTACTTAAAGCATCAAATAAGGATGACATAAGTGAGTATGAAGATAGGCATTAGGAAGAAGAGATAGCTCATATATGTTTTATTGCTATGGACAACGATAAGGTAACATCTAACCCTAATTCTTATGATAATGATATTGTTATCAATTCAATATACAATAAATTAATTGGGAGCCTTGAAATCATAAGCATGAAAAAGAAAAGCTATCCTCCAAACTTAAAGAGGCTTAAAAGAAACTAGATCCATGCATGAGTGGGAATGAAAAGAGGAAAAGTGAATTGCATAGCATTCAAAGATCCAAAAATATGATCATTGATGATAATCATGACTTAGATGCATTAAGAAATGAGAATGAAACATTGAAAAAGGAGGTTGATGCCTCTCAAGTACTCATTGTTCGAAGATGACATATGTGAGTCCGAAGATGAGCATTAGGAAGAAGAGATAGCTTATATATGTTTTATTGCTTAGGCAATGATAAGGTAACATCTAACCCTAATTCTTGTTATAATGATATTGTTATCGATTCAAGATAGAAAAAAATTAATTGACATCCTTGAAATCATAAGTATGAAAAAGAAAAGTTGTCCTCCAAACTTAAAAAGGCTTAAAAGAAGCTAGATTCATGCATAATTGGGAATAAAAAGATGAAAAGTGAATTGTTTAGCATTCAAAGATCCCAAAATATGATCAATGATGATAATCACGACTTAGATGCATTAAGAAATGAGAATGAAACATTAAAAAAGGAGGTTGATGCCTCTCAAGCACTCATTGTCCAAGTTTACAAAGGAAAGTGAGAAACTGAAAAACATGTTAGGATCTTAAAAGAATTTCCAT
Source organism: Erythroxylum dillonii (assembly GCA_032467995.1). Classification (NCBI taxonomy): domain Eukaryota; kingdom Viridiplantae; phylum Streptophyta; class Magnoliopsida; order Malpighiales; family Erythroxylaceae; genus Erythroxylum; species Erythroxylum dillonii. The sequence continues at coordinate 12,627,247 of JANKYE010000013.1, forward strand.
GATTGGTATAGAATGGGATATATCTATTGGAGTGTTTCCAACATTAAAAATACTTTTTTCAAAGTATAATATTTACATAAAGAAGAACCATTTCCTAGAATGATAAATGAGCATAAAGCATCCACATCTAAGTATACATATGCACAAGGCACATTCACTAAGGCTCAAACTAATAGGAAGCATCATGATTTCATATATGGCTCATAACCTAGGCATCGAGGTCAATACTCTTAATGGAAGAATAAACTTAACTTTTATGATAATATGTAAACTCATTTACACACCAGTAGACTTCAAAAAATCATGGATCAAACTTTCATTCATGATAAAAATCATAGGACATTTCACTATCTTAACAGAGCATTCAACACCTCTAATGTCAAATGGAAGATTCCATATTATGCATTCACATATATGCTCCAAAGTATTGAATTCATGATCGTCATCACTCATATAATATGGTATGTTATTTTTGTGGTAAGTATGGACATATTGATATATTTTATTTTTTCACAAAAGGATGGTAAGAAAACACTTAAAAACATGGATTGAAAAGAAAGAAACTAACAATTAAGGTACCAAGCTCATTTGGGTACCTAAAACACATCAATTTTGTTATTTTATAGGGATCTTGAAAAAGAAAAAGCAAATGGAATGTATTAGAGATGGTATCTATTGAATTAAATATTACTTTTAAAAAGTTTATGTTTTCTTTATCTTGATAAACGTAACCTTGTTACTTTTAAGAAATTCTTGAAATTTTTGTAACAATATCCACCAAGACTTTTCAAAAGAGTCAATTATTAAACAAAGTTAGGGAAATAAGAAGGATCAAATGCTTCCAATGGTTTATAAACTTAAGAAGAATCTTTATTCAAATCAATCATAAGTAATGTTTAATAAGAGGTAATTATTAGGTTATGATTTAGATATATATGACATCTTCCATTTTTTGTCAGTTTAAAACTAAATCCTTAGTGATGGATGTTTGGTTTTACATTAATGAATAATCATATTAGGACATAATTGGGCACGATTTTGTGTGTTTAAAGTTTCTTTTAAGGTTTTTGAAAATTCTTGATTGATATTACCATGACTTATTAAGTGTTTTGATGTTTAAATTTAAGTTCAAAGGTTATTTTATCAAGTTATTTGGTTATCCGGTAGACCAATATCTTAATATGGTAGACCAATGTTCTCAAGATTCACCTTCACATAATTTCTAGTGAGTAGTTGCCAGTATGATTGATCGTATACTAAAATCCAACTAGTCAACTAGTCTTCATGGTTTAATCTCTCCTCTTCCTCTTTTCTTCTATTTTAGTTATTTGTGTCTTCCAAAACTCTAAACAATCCAATCTTTTAATTGAAAAACATCATCTCTATTTCATAAAATTCTCATTTGATTGCATCAAATTGAAATTACATTATTTTTTGTTTTAAATTTTTCTTAATTAAAAGTTATCTTTTTAGAAGGATTAGTCAAGGTTTTTTCCTTTTCAATTATATCGTCAGATCTTTAAATTTGTTTAATTTTGGTATTTTAGGAACTTTTTATGTTTCTATTTCTGAAATTTTAGAGTTTTCAAAATTATACATGTTTTTATAAAATTGATTGTTGGACATTGTAATTATGCTTTTATTTGTTATAATTTCATCCTCTAATTTTATCATAACTTGCCTATAGTGCTTTAATTCAATCTTTCAATTTAGGCATAATGCTGAAATTAATATTTTTTTTCAAATTAGATATAATTAGGGATGTATATATCAAAATTGACCTTTTGTTTTGACTCTTTAAATATTCAAGAGCACTCTTTAGACAGAAAGCTTATCATTTTAATCAGATGTGTTTTGATTACTTTTACAAAGTTAGTTTGAAGCATGAAACTCTACATTTTGTATTTTTAGATAATGATTTCTTTTTCATGATTCCACAAAGGGGCAGAAAGATTAATGATATTAGGTTTAATAGGAGTGATAACATTCAAGGGGAGTAATGCATTTTAAGGGAAGTGATTGTGTTGTTGTTTTGTATTTCTTACACTTTATGTGAAATGCTTAAAAATATCTTTTGTTTTTTATATTGACTTATGACTTATGACTTATGCATGAATTGAGGGAAAGCTAATATTTATCCTACTTGTTTGCTTAACTTTCATATTGCTCTCTAATATCACAAATGTTATGTCATTATCAAAAAAGTAGAGATTATTGAACCAAGTAAGGTTCAAATTGACATTTTGATGATAAAAAATGTAATTACTATTAATGAGTTTATTATTTTGATAAAACGTAGTATGAGAACAAAATGAAGTCATAAACTCAAGAAGCTAGTGTATGAACTTGAAAAGAGAAGTTAAAGTTTGCGACCAAAAAATGAAGATCAAACTAAGAACAAAATAAGATTAAGGCTTACTAAGGTCATTTTACATTCTATATATTATTTATAATCTCACTTTGTTAATTTCATGATCCAATAGGTCACCATACATAGACATTTCATTTCACTTTTTTGTATGAATCTTTTCATTCATCAAGAGGCATTGGAGCTTTTGGTTTTTAATACAAAAGCCTCTTGATCTTTCAAATATACTTTTGGAAGAAAAAAAATTTGGGGAGTGTTTAAATTATAATTGCATTAAACAAATTGAGTTTGAGCATTTTAAGTTGTTAAAATCAAATTTTTGGGGTGATCGATCAACCTATATAGCAATATAAGTTAAAGTTGTTAAATATGATGTATTGAAAGTTTTTATAACATTGGTTGACATTATGGTGGACCAATATGTCATATTAGTTAACCAATATGCCTAATAGTCAACCAATATTGCAAAGGCTAGTACACCTAATTCCTTTATTGAATATTAGTCAACCAATATGCCTATTATTCAACCACTGTAACAATAGTTAATGACTTTGGTACCTTTCAGTATACTATAATGGTCGACCAATGCTTTACAAATCCCCATTGTAATGGCTAATTATTGGCTTCAAAGACTAGTGGAGGTCCCAAAACACTATAAATAGGTTTTTTTTATTGTAGTCTTTACAATTTCCCTTTCACTCATATTATGGGGTAAAAATGGGCTTTAGAAGGACTACTTAGTGAGTTGAAAAATCATTTTTTGCATAAAAATATTTGGGTATATTTTACAAATATTTCTAAATGTTTTTTAATCATCTAAGCATCATTGTTTTACATTTGTATGAGTGAGCCTTTTTAGAGATCAAGTGACTAAGTGATATAATTTTGAGTTGTAATCTTTTGTTGAAGTGTTAGATATTATACTTATGAAGGGTTCCAAGTGGGATTGAGGTTCCTTTTCTCCTTAGAAGAAGATTATAAGAAGGATTCCTAATTACAGAGAAAGATTGTACTAAGGTTATTCTTCTCCTTGAAAGAAGAATTAAAGTAGAATTCTAAAAGGAGTTTCGGGAGTGGATATAGGCATATTGTTTATTGAACCACTATAATCGACTAGGATTTTCTCTTCACTGTCCTCTTTATTATTTTTGAATTGTTTAATTGATTTATATTAAGCAACTTTCTCATTCTTATTTACATTAATTATCATTAATTGAGTAGTGTTGAATTTTATAAACACCCAATTTAACCATCCTCTTACGTGCCATTAGGGATTAACAACATGTTTTATATAGAATTTATTATATTTTTCTGTTTTTAGTTTATTATCTTACAAGCAAAGAATTCGAGGAATAAACATGAGATTTATCACTTTCTCTATAATTTTCCAACTGAGATAATTTTTGAGTCATTAAAAAGATAACTTTATGCACAACAATTTTGTAGAAGATTTCAATTGTAAATTATAACTTGAAGATTTCTAAAACAAAATATAATAGGCACCCTATCTTTCATCAAGATCTATAAGTTGAGATATAATGCAAGATCACCGTCAAAGTTGATTTAAGACTAATGCCAAACTCATCTTTGATGCTATGCAAGATAAAAGCAAAATAAGAATAATGTCAATTATAAAAGGTACCATGCACTAGTATTCGAATAAGGAAAGATAAAGATACGTTATTTTCTCAAGCTTAAACAATCTAGGACTCGACTATAACCCTATATATAAATGCTTATAGTTGAAGAGTTCTAAGGGAGGTCTAGCCAATTGTACCCTTTTAAGTTTGAGTTTTTTCATAGCTTTCTTCTCTCTTTACATTAGAAGAAGATTTTGAGCAAAGATTTAAGAAGTTAGTGGTATCTTCTTTTGGAGCAAAAATTAAAGAAGCTAGTGGTATCTTCTATTTATGTTTCTTTTATTCTTCTTGTTAATGTTAAGATTGATGTATTTTTGTTTAGTTTTCATTATGCTTAATGGCTAGCAATTTTGGTTAGGGTTAAGAATATATCTTTGTAGATATTTATTCAATTATTTGTATTTTATTATTTCATTGGTTAATATCTTAATAATGGATTTGTGATTGACCACCGTAGATTCAATTTTAGGAATTATATGAAGGACTGATAAGTAAAGTATGATATGTGCAATAGGAGAATAAAAACTTTAATGTTAGAGAATAATGGTATCCTAGACATTAGTCATAATTAGATAGATAATTAAGCTCAATGAATTTGATTAAGTTAAATTTTGTATCTAGAAGTGATAGTTACCTAATTAGATATATATATATGCCTAGGTGAAAAGCATAGATAAATTAGGTTAATTGTTCTTTCAACCTAAATAGTCAATTGTATATGATAATTAAAACTCCTTATAAGTGAATCCCAAATCTCTAACATTTGTTTAATTAATTTCTTTTATTAGTTAATTTTTTCTTTCTATTAATTCTTTCATTTAATTATATTTAATCAACTCTATGGTTTTACTTACTTTGTTCTTTTTTAACTAAGATTAATAAGATTAGTAATTAGTTCTTTGTGGGATCAATACTCTAGAATCACTTCAATTTTATTTAGTTATCTATGATTGATTATGTGCACTTGTAGATAAATAGCATGTCAACCATAAACCTATTCAAATTGGTTTAGGCTTAATCATACATATGTTTGTCTACTAAGAATTAGATGTTGAGATAGCTGAAAATATATGAAATTTTTTAGATACCGTAATTGATTGATATCAACGATAGAAGTTATATTAAACATGGTAACCTAGAAAAAGAAAAAGAAAAAGGTCATCACTTGTCTTACAATTTGCAATATTGCTATAATTCTTTAAATTCGAAAATAGAATAATAAGTTTAGAGGGAAGTTGAAGGTGTTGTTCCAATTAGTAAAGAGTGTCTTTTTCTACTAGTTGCTATAATTTGATTCAATTATAATAATTGAAATTGTTCTTATATATGAAAATGAACGCTTTATTTTAAGAAACGCAAAATTTTGGAGTTAAATGTCAAAGTAATATTTTTATTTTAAGAGCTTAGAAAGTTTATTTAATATTATTGTTTCTTTAAATTTGTAAAATGATATTAAAGGATATCTCTTGTGTAAAATCTCTAATACCAAAATCATTTTTAGATTCATTTAGGTGAAAGAGATAACTTTATGATAAACACTCACTTTTTTGAGTGAACACCTCCTCATGATAACGAGTATAAATGAAAAGGAAATGTACATATTTAGCTTAACACCATATTTTGATTTGAACTCAATTTAATTTAATTTTAACTTAGTAAGTAAAATTTAAATTATTCAAATTTAAAATTTAATTTAATTTTAAAAATTGCATTATTTTAACTTGAAATTAATAAATAAATTGATTAAAATAATATCATCTTAAACCACAATAAAAAGTAATAATCGATTGTTCGAATGTAACCTAGCCTACTATCATATCTAAATTGGGCTCATCAATAGATGTAAGCTATGCTATGTCAAATAAAACCACGTTGAAGATATTATCCCTTCACTATTCATTAGATTTCCTGTAATGAAAGCAAGTGTTGTGAGGACCCCTGTAATGAAAGCAAGTGTTGTGAGGACCCGATTCACATCCTCTGTCGTGAGATCTTCAACAATAACCTTCTAGTGTATGCTCCATACACTTTTGTTGTGGACTTAGCTTTCATAGCAAAGTAGCCCGGTGAAACGGTCCTCACTTTCCAATATGGACATCATCTTTAAAAAAAAAAAAAAAAATTGCTGATAGAAGCGCCATAACAGTAAACCGGCATGGGATCCTTTGTCTCTTTTAACTAGTTCCTACTCAAATCTGAGCTGTTAGTTTGGTGGTATGGTTCCATGGATAGTAGTAATGTGATGGCACATAATAGGAATTGGTTAAAAAAGCAAAGATCTTATCTCCAGTAAGCCCATCATCTTCCCTTATCCAAATCCAGAAATTTCTTTTATATATAAATCGCAGGTTAGAAAAAGCCCACCAAGGTTTCTATTTGGGACCGTTGCAGTATCTCAAAGGGTTTCAATGCCATTACATGATCATAGTCTACGAGCATAAGAACCAATGAAAGTAAAAGGGAATGGAGGCTTGTTTAGCCTACGCCTCGCAAGGAATTGGGTGCATCATGGGTTGTATATAAATGCTTAGAGGTCGAAATGGGGTGACGAAACTTTCGAATTACAGTAAGCTAGTCATTGGAGAGACCTTGATTTAATATAACTTAACTGAAACTTGAAAGGATCCTAGGAACTTAAAATGGCATGTAGTGGCTAACGAGCTGCAAACTGAGAAAGGTTACATGATATTTACCTGGGGCATTTTTGTTGAATAAAATCAAAGAACCTCACTTCTTTCCACTCATTTTCATGCAATGACAAGGTGCTTTGTTTTTTAAGATAACTGAGACTTTGCTAGAATAATTAGGTGGATAGAATAAGATCATAGATCAATCAAAATTATAAGAACTAAGATAAAATATCATACGAGTAAAAAGAATTACAATAATATTAATGTATAACATAAGACCAATAAGTTCATAATCTTCAAAAACTCTACTTTTTGATACTTGAAACAAGAAGATGACTAAGTACTATAGGTGAATCAAACTAATTA
>JANKYE010000013.1:12669939-12680885 GCA_032467995.1 Erythroxylum dillonii
AAATACCTGTTAGGTTTAGGTCATTGTATATGAGTGGGAGGTTGCCACTTGCAAATGGGCCGTGGATACGTGGACCTAGGCTTGGGCTTAGAATAGCCGACCCAACCAATATGAAAAAAATAGATGATAAAATCGCAATCATTGAACCTAAATACGAATTTAAATTAAAAAATAAAGGCTAAGAAAGCAAAAGGTCACATCACGTGCCTTTGTGATTAGGAAATATGAGAGACGTTCGTTACATTAATAATTAAATGCCTACCAAAAATTGAACAAGAAAAGTTGAAATAATATGAAAATATACCATAAATGAAAAAAAATGGAAAGGCAATATTTTTTCCCCCTTTTTAGTTTTAAATTTTTTAATCCCTTTCGTTCTATTGGTCCTGTGGCAGGCGATCAAATAAGAGAAACCCTAGATCCGCCACGTGGAAGTTCCGACATTGTGGGTCCATGCTTACGTGGCATACGACACTATAATCTTACTGCAAGAAACAAAATTTGTAAACTAATATATAGACAGAAAATACAGGACAAAGAGATAGAGAGGAGAGAGACATAGAGCGAGAAACAAGGCGCGGAGAGGCCGTCCAAAAAACAGCAGCAGCTCAGATATAGAGAGAGAGAGGGGGGAGACAGACAGCAGAGACAGTTTCTCGTTTCTTTTTAGGGCTCGGCATTTTTCAACGTCCCAAATTTAAATAATTAAGACAAAAAATCACCAAATAATCGATTAAGAAAAGGACGAACAAAGAAAAACAGTGAATCAATACACATCATAGAAGTATTAAATTCCTGGATCTTGAAGGTTTCCATTTAGTTCTGACTGCTGCATTTTTGATCGGATTCGGTTTCTCTGTTATTTATGTACAGTTGTTGAGTTTGGAGGAGAGATCCTTCTAGAGCGAGGAATCTAGAAGGGCGTCGGATCTGGTGCTTGACGGCGGTTGATTGATCGGCGGATGAGAGAGGTAGATAAAGAGGAAAAGGATGAAATGGGTAACATTGCTTAAGGACATAAAAGAAAAGGTCGGTTTAGCTCAATCTCTGCCAACTGCTTCTTCTTCTACGACTGCTGCCTCTTCATCGTCTTTGCCCAGTCGCGATAATTCTTCTTCATTTCTTCATGATTACATCTTCTCTCCTTCCAGGTTCGAAAATGTTTCTTTCTTGCTTTTTTTAATGAAGAAAGGGATTTCTGTTTCTGCCACGGTTTTGACTTTCTAGTAATATGATTAACTGGGGGAATTTTAGTTACACGTTTTTTGTTCTATTTTTTCTTTTATTATGGAAATTATCAGCTTTGACCATCCTTGACATTGATCTATAATGGGGAGTAAAAATGAGCTCCTTATAACTACTTTTTAGTTTCAATCCAAAGCTTATAGTTTATTTGTGTTGATCAAGTACTTACTTTAGAATTGGTTAGGTTTATTTGCAGAAGGATGAGTGTTTAACGTGATGGATTGGAGGGAAAATGGACTTTTGATTTTATGCTCATTAACGTGCTGGACATGTTCATTCCCTTTGGTTTTATTAACAGTGACAAGATTGACGTGTTCAAATGAATTTGGTAATCCTTAATCCTCATAGATGGTCATGGTACAGGCGTACAGCGGATGATGCTGTAGTTTCCACAGTTTAGTTTTGGGTCATATTCATGGAATTTCAATACTGATTGAAAATCCTGAGGAAATGTCCAAGTATATCTTTTCTTCCTGTCCTAGTTTTTGTACTAAAAATGAGCTTATCATATTAGCTAGTCCCTTCTTACTTGAATAGAAAAGGTTGGATGGGGAGAACATAAAACTCTATGGCAAACAAGAAATGATCTAATTGCTGAACAATGGAATCTAAGTTGTCCTCATGAGTCCAACAGTTTCGGATCCTTTAAATGTCATGAGATCGGTGTAATTATACTATTCTACTTTTGATATTTCTAGGAATCATTCATCCATTTTGTCTTCTACTTTCTGATGTAGAATCTGTATCTTGTGAAGTTGCTTATCTTTAACTGATAGGAGTTGAGCATTTTACTTATTATCTTACTTCCATCTAGAATGAATTTGCCAAGTTCTCCAACATAGTTGGATGGTAGTTTAATTTGTGTGACCTTTTAGGTGTGGTGAATTAAACCATCCTGCACCTTGTTTTTGAGTCTCCATGTAGTTAATCTATATCGTATGAATGCAATACCTATGTGCTGATGCTTTTAGTGATATTTGTAAATCATGGAGTGTTTGTTGCTAGATTTGAAGAGATACTCAATTATACAGAATTACAGTATTTTGGATCAATCATGACAGTTTATAGAATGCTCTTTTGCACTTGTATGAAGTTTTTTTTTTCCAACTGTCAGTTTCCCAACTCTCCTTTTTCCTTGTCAAAGCAGAGACAGTCATGAACTGGAATTGGACTTCAAAAGATTTTGGGAGGAATTCCGCTCATCCAGCTCCGAAAAAGTACTTTGCTTTTATGTATTATCTTTTATTGTACTTCTACTATGCTATCTTCTTTTGCCTGATGTATGCTAATGGAAATCATTTACTTATCAGAATATTATGGCATGTGAGTGCTAATAGCTCTTCAATTTTCTGTGCAGGAGAAAGAAATGGCCCTGAACTTGACTGTAGATGCTTTTTGTAGATTAGTCAAACAGCATGCAAGTGTAGCTCAATTAGTTACTGTGTAGGGACTTGTTCCTCTTATATCTTAAACTGTATTTGTTTTTCTTTATGTCATAAAATGATTGCCACAAGATTGGTATTGCCATTGGTTTACTTCAATTCAAATACACGAATTATCTCTCCTTTTGAACATCTTGGTTTCAAGCCAAATTTAATAAATATTGTTAAACTGATGATTTATCCATAATCTTGTCTGTTTGTTTAGCATTTGTAATTTCATGCAACTATTCTTCGAGTACTTGCTTATTCAAATCTTTAGTCTTGATATTTGTGGCTAAATGGTTGTTATCATCTACATCTCCTCTTTTATGTCAAACTTGACTTTTGCATAGGTTATAACATTCTTAAGATCTACTTGGTTTTCTTTGTTGCACAAGATTTTTTTTTTTCTTCCATGTAGTGAACTTGCTTTTGACCTCCATTAAAATATCCCAAAACAAGGACTTCATTTATTGTGAATACTCTTTTCTCTTTTCTGCCACATAAGCTCTCAAATAGCTGAAATAATTTGAAAATTCTTGAGCCACAGGTTAGTTGAGACACATATATTCTGCTTCGTCATTGGAAGAGCATTTGTATCTGATATTGAGAAGTTAAAGATCAGCAACAAAACAAGATCTTTGGATGTAGATAAACTGTTGAATTTCTTTTCCGAAGTAACAAAGGTTTGTCTTCCAAACATTTGTCAATTATGCTGCTTTTTTTTGTCTTGAATATTAGTGGTTTAAAGGTGCTTCTGTCTTTTCTGCAGGATGGCATCAGTCCTGGATCTAATGTGTTAACTGCTTTAGAAGTTCTTGTATCTGGGGTATTTTTCCTCATAAACCAGTCTTCATAGTTGAAGTTCTCGCTTTTTCTTGCTTCCTTGTCACAGCATAGTCTTGTAAAATACTTGAAGGGAATTACTCTATTTTTGTGGCATTTATGTGGCTTGTGATCATTTTCCTTAGTTACATAAAAGCGTTATCTATGCTTATTGACTTTGCTTATTGGGGGATAATTTTGAATGAGTTTGACACTGAATGTGAGTTAGATTTATTGTTTATTTTCCACCATAATTTTCTCAATTATGGAAAACCTTGCAAGGATACATTTTAATTGATTTAATTACTATATTAAGTTTGTTTGGTTGTTTGAATATTTATCAAGTTTGTTTGGTTGTTAATATTCAATAATTAAATTCTATCTTCTTTATTTGCAGCCTGTTGATAAGCAGTCACTCCTTGATTCAGGGATATTTTGCTGTCTCATTCATATTTTAGATGCATTACTGAGTTCTGAATCCAATCCAATACAAAAGGCTTCTCCAACGGAAGTTCCATTAGAAATTGAAACAGATTGTGATAGTAACGTCAGACAAGTTCGCCGGCTTGAGGTAGCATTTTAAACATGACTCTGATCTTCTAGTCGGTATTGTTAATCATGACACATTTGTTTCTCTTTTTTGTTCTGTGTGTTCGGAAGAAGGGGAGTAGGTGTAGCATCTCTTTGAGTGGTGTGAGCAAACTGTGTTATAGGCCAGCATTTGACATGATTTATTCATTGCTTTTCTTTCTACTCCCTCTTGGGCATCTCAACACTTGTAGTTCCTGAATTTGTTTGTGAAAGCTGTTGGGTGATGGATTTGTTTGATGAACTAAAACATTGAATTTGTCTTCTCTTGGTATCTTTGAGAAACACAAGCCATGAACTTGTCTATAGTGCCTGAATTTTAATACTGAGCTCAATTAATTCTAAATTAGTTTTTTAAATATAAAATATTTTACAGGTTTAGTTTAGTTTCTTGTTCAGAAAGAGGCTTAGTTTTGTTCTTCCTAATTTAATTATTGTAGATATGTTAGATGTAAAGGAAGTTCTCAAGGCATGGTAATCAATATCTTAGATTTTTAGTGAAATGGCTTGGCAAACCAGCAAAAGAAAGCACTTGCACTGATGATGATGAGCTAAAAAAAGTGTATCTAGACTAAGATGAGTATGTCAAGACCTACTCATCAGAGTTGTGTTCTTTTCGAACCTGAGGAGGTTGATACAGATGCTAAATTAATTTGAATTAGTTTTTACATATAAACTAACTTTGAATAGATTTAATTTCTTCTCCAAAAATAGGCCTAAATTTGTTCTTCCTATTTTAATATGTTAAGTACTTTTCATACTTGGTTTAGACCTAGATTTTATGATTTTCATTTAAGAGATCCTAGTACAATTAACTTTACAGCAAAATGCTGTAAATAACTGACCTGCCCTGTTCTCAGCAGCCTACAGTTATTGTCTTAATACCATAAGGTTTTATTACATAAGCCTAAATTCCTTTTCTGTCCTAGTCCCATTCATCTAGTTTCTAGGCCTAATTTTTTGATTTATTTTTTTCTATTTTATTCATCTACATCAAATATGATCTTGGTGCCTTGTTTGGAATAAAGGCTGTTTATAGTGTCAATAGTGCTTATCATCTGGATAATAGATTAGCAGTTGGTAACTTATAAATTCTTGCCTTCTATTTTATTTTTATTATATGAAGATGTCATGGAACTACTAGAATTATGTTCAATCTCTTATCTAGTTGTACATATCATTTTTACATTTATCATGTAGACATTTAATTTCTTCATGGATAATCTTTTAACTATCTTGAAATTGCTATGGTATAGTATGAGGGGGTAGGATGTTAACTGTTTGAAGGATATAGGTTCTTGAAGCATGATTGCTTGAAGGGATATATCTCCCCTCTGAGTTTATTATTACTTCAATAGTTCTATCATGGAATGAGTTAAAGTTGTGAAATCATCTTGTACTGATTCTTACTTATTTTTGTATGCAGTTTGCATCTCAAACCACATATGACTGATTTTTGTATATTTGATTGACATTAAGTACAAATTATGTTAACTAATTGGATTGCAGGTTGAGGGAAGTATAGTCCATATCATGAAAGCTTTGGCAAGTCACCCATCAGCAGCACAGAGTTTGGTAGAGGATGATTCACTTCAGTTGCTGTTTCAAATGGTTGCCAATGGGTCGTTGAAAGTTTTTTCTCAGTATAAAGAAGGCCTTGTTCCACTGCACAAAATACAACTTCATAGGCATGCAATGCAGGTAATATACAGTTTTTCTTTTTTAATTGCATAAGTTGCAATTGTGGAGCGCTTCATAAGTTTCCTTAAAATTGTACTTATTTGGTCTAATGTTGAAAAATCTTATGGTCTGATGGTTGCAACTTGATTTTTCAAAATTTATGTTTCTTTAATGATCCAGATACTAGGTCTTCTTTTGGTCAACGATAACGGGAGCACGGCCAGATACATAAGAAAACATCATCTGGTAATGCCACCATATGATATGCCTCATATCAATATCATTATAGTAATATGGGGATTTTAATTGCACATTGAGTTCCCACAGCTCATCTCCTGCAACAGGGCATCCGAATAATTATTTTGTATGTCCTGTAATATGTTATGCTTATTCCAACATTTCATAGAACATAGGTATTTTTTTTTAATCTTTCAAGCTTCTAAATAGAAAATTTCTTTCTGTTTACATCACTTTCTATTATTCTTTTTAAAGCTCCTTCCAACTTTTTTCTCTTGTTTGCAGATTAAAGTTCTTTTAATGGCAGTCAAAGATTTCAATCCAGATTGTGGTGATTCTTCCTATACTATGGGCATTGTGGACTTGTTACTAGAATGTGTTGAGTTGTCATATAGACCTGGTAATTGACCCTTGATTTTTCTTTCAAGTGATTGAAAGGCTTCTTATGATGCCTAGATTCGTTTGTTCTTCAGTGCTCAAATGAGAATTTAATAGAATGCCTACGTATCATTTACGGTTTTAAGATTGTAGTAAGCTTAAATGTTCTTATACATGTTCAAATGTGTGCAACCTTGAATTGTAGAGGCTGGTGGTATCAGACTCAGAGAAGATATACACAATGCCCATGGCTATCAGTTTCTTGTTCAGTTTGCACTGGTTCTGTCCGCCATGCAACTAAACCGGGTTTCTCTGTCTCTCCATTCAAAGATCAATTCTGACCAAGATAAGATTTCCAATGGTTCTGATAAAATGAAGTATGTCGAGGGACCGGATAGGACAGAGAAAGAGGACCCCCCCTTCGGGAACTTATCTCCTGTTCTGTCTAGACTGCTTGATGTTCTTGTTAGTCTAGCTCAAACTGGCCTAGCTGAGCCAATAGGATCTTCTGGGGGCAAAGGTTCTGGGTCTTCTCATGCCAAGGTTGGTGGCCGTAGCAGAAGTCCTGCACCATCTATTGGTCGGATTGTTGATGAACATTGGGATATAGACAACAGTAAAGTAAAAGACCTTGAGGCAGTTCAGATGCTGCAAAACATTTTTCTCAAGGCAGATAATAGGGAACTGCAGGCAGAAGTTTTGAATAGAATCTTTAAGATATTCTCCAGTCACATTGAAAACTACACACTGTGTCAACAATTGCGAATAGTTCCACTTTTAGTCCTAAATATGGCTGGTTTTCCAGCATCATTGCAAGAGATAATCTTGAAAATTCTTGAATATGCCGTGACTGTGGTGAATTGTGTCCCCGAGCAGGAATTACTCTCTCTGTGTTGCTTATTGCAGCAACCAATAACATCAGAACTGAAGCATACAATACTATCTTTCTTTGTAAAACTTCTATCATTTGATCAACAATACAAGAAAGTGCTTCGAGAAGTTGGCGTACTTGAAGTCCTGCTGGATGATTTGAAGCAGCACAAGTTTCTTTTGGGAGAAGAGCAACTAAGTGTTACTTTTAACCATTCTGATAAAAAATCTAGCTTGAGTAGTTTTAAGAAACACTTGGATACAAAAGATGCTATTATCTCTTCACCCAGGCTAATGGAAATTGGTTCAGAGAAGTTTCCTATTTTTGAAATTGAGGGCACAATATCTGTTGCATGGGACTGTATGATCTCTTTGGTGAAGAAAACTGAAGCCAATCAAGCATCATTTCGTTCAGCTAATGGTGTAGCTACTGTTCTTCCTTTTCTGGTTTCTAGTGTTCATCGTCCTGGTGTCCTTCGGATATTGTCTTGTTTGATTGCTGAAGATGTTGCTCAGGTTTGTAAATCTTCATGTGTTGAACATTTGGATCCATAGTTACCACTCTCAGTTTTGTGTTCTCATATATTTTGGACTTTTGCAACTGATGCTTTGATGATTACCTTTTGAAGTTATAAATATTAAAATATTTGCCACGTTTGCATGTACTTCATTTATAAATAATTCCTGTCACTTGCTCACTGATGCTAGATCATTCTTTGGAGTAAATTTGCTTGATCATTTGATTCCATTTTCCAGGCTCATCCTGAAGAATTAGGCACTCTTGTTGAAGTTCTAAAAAGTGGAATAGTTACTCACGGTATGGGGAATCAATATAAGCTTCAATTTGATGCTAAATGTGACATGATGAGTGCCTTGTGGCGCATACTGGGAGTTAACAGTTCAGCTCAGAGGGTCTTTGGTGAAGCCACTGGGTTTTCTCTTTTACTGACAACACTACATAGTTTCCAGGGTGATGGAGGAGAGGCAGGAAAATCTTCCTTGGCGGTTTGCATGAAGGTCTTCACGTATTTAATGCGCCTCGTTACAGCTGGTGTGTGTGGCAATGCTATTAATAGGACGAAAGTGCATTCTATTATATTGTCCCAAACATTTTATGATCTTCTATCTGAATCTGGCTTGCTTTGTGTTGAGTGTGAAAAGCAAGTTATACAGTTGTTGCTAGCGATTGCTCTTGAAATTTTGCTTCCACCCTCATCAGAGAGTGTAGGACCCAATGTCAATGAATCTGAACCAGTTACTTCTCTTTTAACTACATCTGGTTTTTGTGATCTGGACAAGGAACGAGTGTACAACCCTGGCTCCATTAGAGTTCTGCTTCGTTCATTATTGTTCTTTACTCCCAAGGTGCAACTAGAATTACTAAACCTCATTGATAGGCTCGCTCGGGCTGGGTCATTTAACCAGGAAAACCTCACTTCTGTGGGTGAGAAATGGATATTTTTGGCAATCTTCCAATTCTTTTTAATTTTATCAATTAGCTTATCTGGTAATTTCTTTACCATTTTCTTATTCTCTAGGTTGTGTGGAACTTCTGTTGGAGATGATTCATCCTTTCCTTTTAGGCTCATCTCCGTTGCTTTCTTATACATTGAAGATTGTGGAAGTTCTTGGGGCATATAGGTAGAACAATTTGCCTTTTGTGTGAATTATAACATTACTCAGTTTGTCTCACATCTATTTGTCGGAAAATAAGGTTATTATTTCTGGTAATAGGTTGTCTCCTTCCGAACTTCGTCTGATTATTAGATATATTTTACAAATGAGGCTCATGAATTCGGGTCCTATTCTTGTTGATATGATGGAGAGGCTGATCCTTATGGAAGACATAGCCTTGGAGAATGTATCTTTGTCACCATTCGTTGAGATGGACATGAGCAAAATGGGTCATGCTTCAATTCAGGTTTCTTTGGGGGAAAGATCATGGCCTCCTGCTGCTGGATATTCGTTTATATGTTGGTTTCAGTTTAAAAATTACCTGAAGTCACAAGGTAAGGAAACAGAACCACTGGAAGTTGGTCCTTCTAAGAGACGGAGTGGCTCTAATGGTTCTCGCAGTGAGCGCCATATTCTTCGAATGTTTTCTGTTGGCACAGCAAATAACAAGAGCACATTCTATGCAGAACTTTATCTTCAGGAGGATGGTGCTCTAACCCTTGCTACCAGCAACTCTTCCTCCCTGTCTTTCTCTGGATTAGAATTAGAAGAAGGGAGGTGGTATCACCTTGCAGTTGTTCACAGTAAACCAAATGCTCTTGCTGGACTATTCCAAGCTAGTGTTGCATATGTTTACCTTGATGGAAAGCTAAGACACACAGGGAAACTAAGTTATTCTCCATCTCCTTTAGGGACACCTTTGCAGGTAACCATCGGAACCCCTATGAGTTGTGCAAGAGTAAGTGACCTAACATGGAAACTCCGTTGTTGCTATCTTTTTGAGGAGGTGCTCACAGCAGGGTGTATATGTTTTATGTTCATTCTCGGTAGAGGCTATAGAGGGCTTTTCCAAGATTCGGATCTTTTGCATTTTGTGCCCAATCAGGCTTGTGGTGGTGGGAGTATGGCTATCTTAGATTCTTTGGATGATGACTTGTCATTGGTAAATACACAAAAACTTGAAAATGCTGGCAAGCAAGGGGATTCTAAGGCAGATGGTAGTGGAATTGTTTGGGATTTGGAAAGGTTAGCAAATCTTTCACTACAGCTTTCTGGGAAGAAACTTATATTTGCATTTGATGGAACATGCACTGAAGCTATTCGGGAGTCTGGGACATTCTCCTTGCTCAATTTGGTTGATCCAACTTCAGCTGCTGCTTCTCCTATTGGGGGTGAGTTAGTACAGTCTGGATTTTGTGTTTTTCAATGTTCTTATGGAGTGGGTATCTTTATAAAGTAGGATGCTACTCTGAGAATTATTTCATGAATGTTTCTTCATTTTTTTTTTTTTTTTGTCCAGGTATACCACGATTTGGACGTCTGTATGGGGATGTCCACATCTGTAGACAATGTGTGATTGGTGATACTATACGTCCCATTGGTGGGATAGCTGTAGTGCTGACTCTTGTTGAAGCTGCCGAATCAAGGGATATGCTTCACATGGCATTGATATTACTGGCTTGCGCAATGCAGCAGAATCCCCAGAACGTGAAAGATATGCAAACATGCAGGGGTTACCATTTGTTATCTTTATTTCTTCATCGTAGAATGTCATTCTTTGACATGCAATGTCTGGAAATCTTTTTCCAAATTGCGGCATGTGAAGCTTCTTTTGCTGAGCCAAAGAAACTGGAAAATGGCCAAACTACACCTCCTACTGAAACTTCTCAGGAATCCAGCTTTGAGGACCTTAGCTTGTCAAAGTTTCGTGATGAAGTTTCTTCAGTTGGATCTCATGGTGATATGGATGATTTTTCTGCTCAGAAGGATTCATTCAGTCGTATTTCTGAGCTGGAAAACTCTGATATACCAGTTGAAACTTCAAATTGCATTGTGTTGTCTAATGCAGACATGGTTGAACATGTCCTGTTGGACTGGACATTGTGGGTTACAGCTCCAGTCCCAATTCAAATTGCACTGCTAAGTTTCCTTGAGCATTTAGTATCTATGCACTGGTATAGAAATCATAATCTTACTGTTCTGCGTCGAATAAACCTTGTTCAACACTTACTAGTGACATTACAGCGG
>JANKYE010000013.1:12680985-12694137 GCA_032467995.1 Erythroxylum dillonii
CTACTGGAGTCGTTTACCATTCAATACAGAAGCATTCTCTATTCATTGTTTACATTTCCAGAAGTTTGATTCTATCACTTTCACTACAGCTTTCTGGGAAGAACCTTATATTTGCATTTGATGGAACATGCACTGAAGCTATTCGAGTGTCTGGGACATTCTCCTTGCTCAATTTGGTTGATCCAACTTTAGCTGTTGCTTCTCCTATCGGGGGTGAGTTATTACAGTCTGGATTGTGCATTTTTCAATGTTCCTAGGTAGTGGGTATCTTTATACAGTAGGATGCTACTCTGAGAATTATTTCATAAATGTTCATTTTCTTTTTTTTTTGTCCAAGTATACCACGATTTGGACATTACTGGTATAGAAATCATAATCTTACTGTTCTGCGTCGAATAAACCTTGTTCAACACTTACTAGTGACATTACAGCGGGGTGATGTTGAGGTTCCTGTTTTAGAGAAACTAGTTGTCTTGCTTGGGGTCATCTTGGAAGATGGATTTCTAGCTTCTGAACTTGAAAATGTGGTTAGATTTGTGATTATGTCATTTGATCCACCTGAATTGAAACCAAGGGATCGAGTAATGCGAGAATCAATGGGTAAGCATGTAATTGTGAGGAATATGCTGCTGGAGATGCTTATTGATTTACAAGTAACCATAGAATCAGAAGAGTTGCTTGAACAATGGCATAAAATTGTTTCATCCAAACTGATCACATATTTTCTTGATGAAGCTGTTCATCCTACGAGTATGAGATGGATCATGACTCTTCTTGGGGTGTGTCTTGCTTCTTCTCCCACATTTGCTCTTAAATTCCGCACTAGTGGTGGTTACCAGGGTTTGATGCGAGTTCTCCCGAGTTTTTATGATTCTCCAGACATATATTATATATTATTCTGTCTGATATTTGGAAAGCCTGTTTATCCAAGACTGCCAGAAGTTCGCATGCTCGATTTTCATGCCCTGATGCCAAGTGATGGAAGCTATGTGGAGTTGAAATTTGTAGAGTTATTGGATTCTGTGATTGCAATGGCTAAATCTACATTTGATAGGTTGAGCTTACAGTCAATGCTTGCCCATCAAACTGGTAATCTTTCCCTGGTTGGTGCTACTCTTGTGGCAGAGCTTGTGGAGGGAAATGCAGACATGGCTGGAGAGCTTCAAGGTGAAGCATTAATGCACAAAACTTATGCAGCACGCTTAATGGGTGGGGAGGCATCAGCTCCTAGTACTGCAACTTCAGTGTTGAGATTTATGGTTGATCTTGCAAAAATGTCTCCAATGTTTACAGCTGTTTGTAGGAGGCCAGAATTTCTTGAAAACTGCACAGACCTGTATTTCTCTTGTATAAGGTTTGTCTTTATACTTCTTATGGTCTGTTGTGATTTGTATTTCTTTCTTTGTGCCTCTTCAGATGATGAATTTTAGTTACCTTGACACCAACCGTAGGTACTTGATTTAAGCAAGTAAAATTCTATCATCTGTTTGTTCTATATTTAATTTCCCATCTTTTTATTTGAGGTTTAGGGGTTATGATGCTTTTCTTACAGGGCAACTTATGCTGTGAAGATGGTAAGAGCACTCTCTGACAAGACAGAAGAAAAGAACTTGAATGATTGTGATGATACGTGCAGTTCCCAAAATACTTTCTCCAGTTTGCCTCATGAACAAGAACAATCTGCTAAGACCTCCATTAGCATAGGGAGCTTTCCCCAGGGTCATGCAAGAACAAGCTCTGAAGATATGCCAGTAACTAAAAATTATGTTGTTGATAATGAAGCAGATCTCAAGGCTGCTAGTTCCCCTGATCCTTTGAAACAGCTGGTGCAAGGTGGTTTTGTTGTTCAGAACCCAGATACAGAGAATGTTGACCAAGTCTCTGCCTCCTCTAATGAAATTAGTGCACGTAATGTTGGCTGTAACATGGATCAAAGTTCTGCATCTCTTACTATATCGGAGTCACCCATCATATCAGAGAAATCAAATTCAAAAATTCCACTTGTGCAGTCTACATCTCCAGTTGTTGCATTGACCTCATGGCTAGGAAATTCACACAATTATGAACCCAAACCATCATTAAATGCTTCTCCTTCCACAGAATCTTCTGTTGCAGCCCATGAACTAGATTCATCTTCAGACTTGAAGTCTAGTTCTCAATATCCATCTGATGCAAACACATATTTTGCAGTCAGTCCAAAAGTGCTCCTTGAAATTGATGATTCTGGTTATGGTGGCGGTCCATGCTCTGCAGGAGCAACTGCTATGTTGGATTTTTTGGCAGAAGTTCTTTCTGATTTCATAACTGAGCAAATGAAAGCATCACTAGTTATTGAGAGTGTTTTGGAAATGGCACCTTTATACATTGACCCTGAGCCTGTTCTAGTTTTTCAGGGTTTGTGCCTTAGTAGACTGATGAACTTCATAGAGAGGCGTCTTCTTCGTGATGATGAGGAAGATGAGAAAAAGCTAGATAAAAGTCGATGGTCATCAAACTTAGATGCGTTGTGCTGGATTATAGTAGACCGTGTTTACATGGGTGCTTTTCCTCAGCCAGCTGGTGTGCTGAAGACCCTGGAATTTTTATTGTCGATGCTGCAGTTAGCAAATAAAGATGGTCGCATTGAAGATGCAGCTCCTGTAGGAAAGGGTCTTTTATCTATTACACGAGGAAGCAAACAAACTGATTCTTACATACATTCACTCCTTAAGAACACTAACCGCATGATATTGTATTGTTTTCTTCCATCATTCTTAGGCAACATTGGAGAAGATGAACTCCTTTCAAACTTGGGTTTACATAATGAATCAAAGAAGATGTTATCGTCAAGCAATTTGCCAGAAGAATCAGGAATTGATATTGGAACAGTTTTGCAGTTACTAGTTGCCCATAGGAGAATTATTTTCAGTCCCATCAATTTGGATGCTGATCTAAATTGCTGCCTTTGTGTAAATCTATTGTCTCTTCTGCGTGACCATAGGCGAAATGTTCAGAACATGGCTGTTGACATTGTCAAGTATCTTCTGGTGCACCGCAGGTCTGCACTAGAAGACCTGCTTCTGTCTAAAGCTCATCAAGGACAGAATCTGGATGTATTACATGGTGGTTTTGACAGGTTATTAACTGGAAGTCTTTCTGCTTTCTTTGAGTGGCTTCAGGGTTCTGAGCAGATAGTCAACAAAGTATTGGAGCAGTGTGCAGCTATTATGTGGGTCCAGTATATTACTGGATTGGCAAAATTTCCTGGTGTAACAATAAACGGCCTTGAGGGACGTCGTAAGAGAGAAATGAGTAGAAGATTACGAGACATTTCAAAGTTGGACTTAAAACATTGGGAGCAATTGAATGAACGGAGATATGCTTTGGAAATGGTTCGTGATGCGATGTCCACTGAGTTGAGAGTTGTTCGCCAAGATAAGTACGGTTGGGTTCTACATGCTGAAAGTGAGTGGCAAACCCTCATTCAGCAACTTGTTCATGAGCGGGGAATATTCCCAATGCTTAAGTCCCCTGTAACTGAAGATCCTGAATGGCAGCTTTGTCCCATTGAAGGTCCATATAGAATGCGCAAAAAGCTTGTGCGCTTTATGTTGAAGATTAATACTGTTCGAAATGTTCTGGATGGGCAATTTGAACTGGGAGAACTTGAGCTTGCAAAGAGAAAACATGAAGATGTGCCTGATGCTTCTCATACTGACTCTGAGTATTTTTTAGATCTCTTCAATGACAGTTCCAATCAAAATGGAGTTGAGAGTGAGACGTATGGGGAGATTTTCAAAGAAGCAGATAATGACAGACATATGGATTCTGCTAGGAGCAAGTGGAATGATGATAAAGCTAGCAGTGTGAATGATGCTAGTCTTCACTCAGCACTTGAGTTGGGTGTCAAGTCCAGTACTGTCTCTGCTCCAATGACAGAGAGCATAAGAGAAAAGTCTGAAATAGAATCTTCTAGGCAATTATCTTCTAATAAGATCAATGAAGCCAAAGCTTTGGAGCATAAGTCAGACAAGGAACTTAATGATGATGGTGAATATCTCATAAGACCATATCTGGAACCGCTTGAAAAGATCCGCTTTAAATATAACTGCGAGCGAGTTTTAGGTCTGGACAAACATGATGGTGTATTTCTGATAGGGGAAATCTCTTTATATGTAATCGAGAATTTTTACATAGATGATACGGGGTGCATATGTGAAAAGGAATGTGAAGATGAACTCTCTGTTATTGATCAGGCTTTGGGTGTAAAGAAGGATGTTACTGGCAGTATTGATTTCCAGTCGAAATCAACTTCATCTTGGAGCACAACTATAAAGACATATGTTGGAGGAAGGGCATGGGCTTATAGTGGTGGGGCATGGGGCAAGGAAAAAGTGTGTACAAGTGATAATTTACCACATCCTTGGCATATGTGGAAGCTCAACAATGTTCATGAGATTTTGAAACGTGACTACCAGCTTCGTCCTGTTGCTATTGAGATATTTAGCATGGATGGGTGCAATGATCTCCTGGTATTTCACAAAAAGGAAAGAGAAGAAGTGTTCAAAAATCTGGCTTCGATGAATCTTCCAAGGAGTAGCATGTAGTGCTTCTACTTCCCACTACTTCTATTCTTTGTCATTTACCTTTATATGAAAATGATAGGTTTAAGCTTTCTCCATGTGGTTTGTTTTGCCCTATAACTGACATGGATTTGGTGCTATAGCTTCTTCTCTGGGGAATCTTTGATTTATTACTGCTGATGATATGAAAACTGAAAATACCGGTAATATTGATGATTATTTCCAATTATCCTGGGAAAATATGTGATAGGTTCCAGTAGCATCAAAGCCTACTGGTAACATCAAGCAAAGTTACAATATGTAAGCTTTGGTCTTTGCATATAAAGACTGTTAGGGTTTATGTTTATAGATAAATCCATCGCATGGCTGATCTAGAACATGATTTGAAGTGAAAGGAGTTAAAATTATGAAGGAACCTTAAACACGTGTGAAAATTGTGGGTCATATTAAGGCCTTAATGTGAAGTTTCATCATGGGCATATATGCAATGGTATACAGTATATGGAATATTTATGGGAAGTTGCTTTTCAAATGGAAGATCAGAAGGTCTTGCTGATGTAATGCATGTGCGTTTCTATGCTATTTGGGTAGTCTAACAGGTCACTTTATGTATACACTGTTCTGTGACTCTGCTGAAATAACCTTGTAAATAGAATTTCCTTGTGTAATGGACCTGCTAAGATGCCCTTATTTTCTTCCAGAACTTGTTTCTCTGTTCTTGTGTGGTTCTACTTTATACGTACTTGCCTTACTCATGCTACACTGCTTATTTTGATGTTGGTTTGCTTCTTCCTTATCTTGAATATTTGAACCTATTGTCCTGATTTCATGATTTCGTCCTTGCTTAAGGTTGGACCCCATAATTTCTGGTTCAGCAAAACAAGAAATTAATGAAGGCAGTCGTTTATTCAAGTTAATGGCTAAATCCTTTTCAAAAAGGTGGCAAAATGGAGAAATTAGCAATTTTCAATATCTAATGCACCTCAACACCTTAGCTGGCCGTGGCTACAGTGATCTCACCCAATATCCAGTGTTTCCTTGGGTTCTTGCAGATTATGAGAGTGAAAATCTTGACCTGACCAATCCTAAAACTTTTCGTAAGCTTGACAAACCAATGGGCTGCCAAACACCAGAAGGGGAAGATGAATTTAAGAAAAGGTATAATGAGATACAAATCACATGGATTTGTTGTTAAAAATTCCTCATTCCTTATTTGCTTTTCATTTGTGATCTTTACACAGATACGACAGTTGGGATGATCCTGAGGTGCCGAAGTTTCATTATGGTTCTCATTATTCTAGTGCGGGGATTGTCCTGTTCTATCTTCTACGCCTGCCACCATTTAGTGTAGAGAATCAGAAACTGCAGGGTGGCCAATTTGATCATGCCGACCGTCTTTTCAATAGTGTTAGAGATACTTGGTTAAGTGCAGCAGGGAGGGGCAACACATCCGATGTCAAGGAATTGATTCCAGAATTCTTTTACATGCCAGAATTCTTGGACAATAGGTTCAATCTCGACTTGGGGGAGAAACAATCAGGAGAGAAGGTTGGTTCGATCAGAAGTTGAATCTTCTTCTTTCCACTTAGTTTCCTTTCTTCAATATCAACCAATACTCATTACCCTCTGCATTACCTGTTACTTTTTATTTTGTTTTGGTAACAATCTAAGGACAACCCTTTTTCCAGGTTGGTGATGTCATATTACCTCCATGGGCTAGAGGCAGTGCTAGAGAATTCATCAGGAAGCATAGGGAAGCACTGGAGTCTGATTACGTTTCAGAAAATCTTCATCACTGGATAGACCTCATTTTTGGATATAAACAAAGAGGGAAGGTATGCTGGATTCTCTCTCTCCCCTCATCTTCCCTTATTCATGTGTATATCTCCTCTCTTTTTCCTCCTTTATCTGGAAGAAAACAATAAAACTGTGAGATTTTCGCAAGATGTATGCTTTCAATAGTGGAGGAATTTGAGTTTTACTAGTCCTATATGTTTAAATGTGTCTATCATTATTCTAGTTTAATTTAATGCTCCTTGGACAGGCAGCTGAAGAAGCTGTGAATGTTTTCTATCACTACACATATGAGGGGAGTGTGGATATAGACTCAGTTACAGATCCTGCGCTGAAAGCCTCTATTTTAGCTCAAATCAATCACTTTGGGCAAACACCCAAGCAGCTATTCCTCAAACCTCATGTCAAAAGGCGGTCCAACAGAAAGCTCCCCCCTCATCTACTGAAGCACTCCTCCTATCTTGTTCCGCATGAAGTACGCAAGAGCTCATCTGCGATTATGCAAATTGTTACTGTCAATGAGAAAATTTTTGTGGTAGGGACAAACTGTTTACTTAAGCCTCAAACATGTACCAAGTATGTTGCCTGGGGTTTCTCGGATCGTAGTTTGAGATTCGTGACCTATGATCAAGACAGACTTCTCTCTACACATGAGAATCTTCATGATGGAAACCAGATTCAGTGCACTGGTGTTAGCCATGATGGTCAAATTTTAGTTACAGGGGGTGATGATGGCTTACTTTGTGTTTGGAGAATTAGCAATGATAATTCCCGTGTCTCACGACGCTTGCAGTTGGAAAAGGCACTTTGTGGCCACACTGCCAAAATCACTTGTCTTCATGTTAGCCAACCGTACATGCTGGTTGTGAGTGGGTCTGATGACTGCACTGTCATTTTGTGGGACCTCAGCTCCTTGTCTTTCATCAGGCAACTACCGGAGTTCCCAGTGCCAGTTTCTGCAATTTATGTGAATGATTTGACTGGGGAGATTGTGACAGCAGCTGGAATTCTGCTTGCTATTTGGAGCATTAATGGGGATTGTCTTGCATTGATTAATACATCGCAACTGCCATCTGATTCCATTCTCTCAGTGACAACCTGCATTTTTTCAGACTGGCTGGACACAAACTGGTATGTAACAGGTCACCAGAGTGGGGCTGTAAAGGTGTGGCAAATGGTTCATTTGTCTACTCAAGAGACTGCTTTGAATAAATCAACCAGCAATTTGTCAGGTGTACTGAATTTAGGTAACAAGGTACCAGAGTACAGGTTAGTACTCCAGAAGATATTGAAGTGTCATAAGCATCCAGTTACTGCACTTCATCTCAGCAGTGACCTGAAGCAATTCCTAACTGGGGATTCTGGTGGCCATCTGCTCTCCTGGACACTAGCAGATGAGAGTTTGAAGGCTTCGTTTAATCATGGGTGAACATGGGAAATAATGTTTATGTTAGTCTTTTTATGTGAAAACTCGCCCTTAGTGGGATATGTCAGTTTGTCCCTGGCAACGGAAAGGGATCAAAACTTCATGATACGTTCAAGTGGGAAAGGCAGACAAACACTGCTGGCGAGCTGTTGAACCAGGAGAAAGCAAGAAGAGCGTGGAAGATAAAACATCTTGTATCTGGACCTGGTTTCTATTGAAACAACGAAACAGCCAAAGTTAAGTTGGGAATCTTGGCTGGTCGGAGGCGGTTTGTAAAGGCAAACGTCAAAGGCCATACTTTTGTTTTTTCAAGGTGCCTGGTGTTGACACAGTTATTTAGTTTTACATGAGAATTGAGATCATCAATTGGTTTTATGCGCATGTACATAGATTGAGCTTTACTAACAGTTCCTAATGAAAGCTGTATAGAAGAGAATGTGGCTAGAGAATTCATCATTCTGTCTACGATTGGATTAGGTACAGTTAATTTGTTAACAGTATTTTAATTATGTTGTCAATCAAGGATCATGAATGCACTAGTCAAAGCTGACATTTTCTTTTAATAGATTCAGAAATGGTTCTTTTGACTTAATTTTACATGTCTAGAACGAGACTGCTTGTGAGCTTATCCAGTCAACACCTCTCATGTCACTACTTCCTTGTTCCTCCATTACTCCCACTCACAGTCAACCCATCCAAACCCGTGCAACCGCTAACCCTAAACCCTCTACGGTCCTCAAATTCATGTTTCCTTCTCTTAAAGGAAATCTCCCAGAGGCTTTTCGCTCATTTAGTGCTTCGTTCTCAGACACAAGTACAAGTAACTTGCATCTGCTTGACTCGGACCATGTTTACGCACCGTTGCTTGAGCTTTGTGCGATCAGTAAAGCTGCGTCCCGAGGCCGACAAATCCACGCCCATATGATAAAGCATAACGTTGTTTCTAGTTCAGTGTTTCTAAGTACTAAGCTTGTGTTCATGTATGGGAAATGCGGGTCAATCTCGGACGCGGAGAAGGTGTTTGAAGAAATGTTCGAAAGAAATGTTTTCACTTGGAACTCCATGATTGGTGCTTATGCTTCTAATGAAGAGCCTTTAAGAGCTCTTGAATTGTACAGGCGGATGCGGGTTTTCGGTGTTCCTTTTGATTCTTGTACCTTTCCTTGTGTCCTCAAGGCTTGTGGTGCTGTTGAAGACATTCGCTGTGGATCTGAGATTCATGGTCTTGCGATTAAATGTGGGTATGATTCTTCAGTGTTTGTTTCTAATTCTCTTGTTGCCATGTATGCCAAGTGTAATGATATTGACCGAGCAAGGAAGATTTTTGAAGGAATGAATGAAAGAAGTGACGTGGTGTCATGGAATTCTGTAATTTCTGCGTTTGCAATTAAAGGGCCAAGTAGCGAGGCGTTGAGACTGTTTAGGGAAATGCGAAATATAGGTGTTCGGCAGAACACATATACTTATGTTGCTGCTCTTCAAGCTTGCAAGGATCCTTCTTTTAGGGAACTGGGTATGGAGATTCATGCTTCTATTTTGAAATCAAATCAAGTTAACGATGTTTACGTACACAATGCTTTAATATCCATGTACGTGAGAATTGGAAAAATGAGGGAGGCCGCGGTAATTTTCTATAAATTGCACAAGAAGGATGATGTCACTTGGAATTCCTTGCTCACGGGATTCATTCAACATGGTTTATTTTTTGAAGCTTTACAATTCTTCTATAAAATGCAAGAAGCTGGTCTAAAACCGGACCAGGTTTCTCTAATAAGCATCATTGCAGCATCAGGTAGGTTGGGTTATTTATTGAATGGAAAGGAAATCCATGCTTATACGATAAAGATTGGGCTTGATTCAAATTCGCAGGTTGGGAACACAATCGTAGATATGTATGTGAAATGTTGTTGTATGACTTATGCAGACCATGCTTTTGCTAAGATTACTTGTAAAGATTTCATTTCTTGGACCACTATTATAGCTGGTTATGCTAGAAATGATTGTTATACAGAGGCCTTAGAATTATCAAGGCAAGTGTTGATTAACGGGATGGAGTTAGATGCAAACATGATTGGAAGCATCTTGTTAGCTTGCGGTGGATTGAAGTGCTTCCTAAAAGTAAAAGAGATTCACGGTTTCAGCATAAGGCATTGTCTATCTGATCTCGTGCTACAGAACTCGATTGTAGATGCATATGGAGAGTGTGGAAATATCAATTATGCAGCTCGAATTTTTGAGTCTATTGAATGGAAGGATGTTGTCTCTTGGACGAGTATGATATCATCTTATGTCCATAATGGGTTGGCAATTGAAGCGCTCGAAGTCTTTTATACAATGATAGATAATGGCATTGAGCCTGATTCAATAACTCTGCTGAGCTTACTCTCTTCTACTTCAAGTTTGTCTACCATGAGAAAAGGTAAAGAGATTCATGGTTATATAGTTCGGAAAGGTTTGATATTCGATGATTCCCTATCAAATGCTCTTGTGGATATGTATGCTCGTTGTGGAAACTTAGAGGAAGCATATAAGATTTTCACTGGTACCAGATCTAAAAGCCTTCTTTTGTGGACAACCATGATCAATGCGTATGGATTGCATGGGCATGGCAAAGAAGCTATTGAATTATTTTACAAAATGGAGGAGCAAAGTGTGAGTCCTGACCATATTACTTTTCTAGCACTTCTTTATGCATGCAGTCATTCAGGACTAACCCATGATGGTAAAAGACTTATACAAATTATGAAGTCAAAATATCAGCTGGAGCCATGGCCTGAACATTATGTCTGTTTAGTTGATCTTCTTGGCCGTGCAAATCACTTGGAGGATGCATATCACTTTGTGAAAAGCATGAGGATTGCACCTACAGCTGAAATTTGGTGTGCTCTACTTGGAGCTTGCCGTGTTCACTCAAATAAAGAACTAGGAGAAATCGCAGCACAGAAGCTGTTGGATTTGAACCTCGATAATGCCGGAAATTATGTTCTTGTATCCAATGTCTTTGCTGCCCGTGGTAAGTGGGAAGATGTAGAAGATGTAAGATTAAGAATGAAGGGAATTGGGTTGAAGAAAAACCCCGGGTGTAGTTGGATTGAAGTTGGAAACAAGGTCCACACATTTCTTGCCAGAGACAAGTCTCACCCAGAATCATCAAAGATCTACCAAAAACTAGGTCAATTTATTGAGAAGTTGAAGAGAGAAGGAGGCTATGTAGCAGATACCAAGTTTGTTTTGCATAATGTAGCAGAAGAAGAAAAAGTTCAGATGCTTTATGGGCATAGTGAAAGATTAGCAATTACATATGGTCTATTGGCTACTGCTGATGGAACCACAATTAGAATTTCGAAGAACCTTCGAGTTTGTGGCGACTGCCATAATTTTTGCAAGCTAGTTTCTAAGTTCCTTGGTAGAAAACTAGTTATGAGGGATGCCAATAGATTTCATCATTTTGATGGTGGGGTTTGTTCCTGTGGAGATTTCTGGTGACTAGGAAGTCTTTTTGCCCACAATTTGGCTTCCACGGGGCTCTTGCTCATTGGAATTCTGTTCCTATGGGAAAGTATTCCTTTCTTTGTTCCATTTACTAGCCTACTCTTGAAGCTATCAACTTTTGCAGCTAATTAATAGGCAACGCTAGTAATTTATGGGGCTTCTAGTTGATAGGAGTTTGCTGTAACTCTGTCATGACTAGTGGTCATGAGAAAGAGCAAGGAGGGCAAGCGCCTGATGAGGTCATTATGGATGCTAAGCAGGTAGTAGTGAGGAACTACACTCGAATGATGATGTTGTTAGGAAAGGATAGCTGTCAGAAGATTCGCATGTGGAGATACTGTTAAAAATCAGTTTAGTTAATCCCTATCCCAAATTTAAAGGGATTTAATCTTATCATGTTGTAACGATCTCACAAATATGGGGATTTAATTTGATCACATTTGTAATTGTATCTTGTATATATAAATATCAATGGAAGGTCGGCAGCACTGTGTGCAATTCCAAATCACTGAACGTGGTGGTGATAGTTACCATTTACATTCAAGTCGTGGACGTGGATTTCATAGTCAAACTAAGAATGCCACACTAACTTGTTACAATTTTCGTGGCCAAGAACACACTTCCAAACGATGTCCAAGCTCCAAATACACTAATAACATTGACCATAATCCTAAACCAGCGGCCAACTTCTCCTCCTCCCCATCAGCATACACCAAATCATGTATTGCAGATACTGGAACAATCCATCACTTGACTTCCACTGAAAACTCTGGGAATTCACTCTGAATACTCGGGCACTGATGAAGTGGCTCTCACAAATGGTAAAAGCTTACTTATTACTTATATTGGCTCCAATAATATCTCTCTAAATCTTCGCAAGTTTGCTTTAAATAATATTCTTCATATTCTAGAATCTAACAAAAACTTGCTATCTGTTCGGCAGTTTACCATTTCTAATAATGTCTTACTTGAATTCTTCCATGATTTTTTTTGTGATAAAGGATGTCACCACGAGACAACCACTCCACTAGGGATATACTAAGGATGGACTCTATTATCTTGCTCTAGATCATATCCCTCTAGCGGGCAATTTAGTTTCCTTTTCAACTTGGCATACTAGATTAGGCCATACTTGTTCAAAAACAATCAACAAAGTTTTATCATTGAATTTGCTAGTTTCTAATAAGAGAAATTCATTGTTGTGTGAGACATGCTGCGTTAGCAAATCACATAAATTGCCTTTCCAAGATTTGAGTTATTCTGCTACTAAACCATTATAATTAATTTGTTTTGACTTATGGGGCCCTACTCCGATTCCTTAAATTGATGGCTGCTTTTATTATGTGCTTTTCTTTGAGCACTATACTAAGTACACTTGGATATACTTTCTTCTTAAAAAATTCGATGTTCAATTGCTTTGTTAAATTTTAGCTACTGTTGAAAAATATTTTGGTAAATCAATCAAACAGTTTCAATCAGATTGGGGAGGGAAATTTCAAGCTCTAAGATGTTATCCAATTGAAAATGCTATTATTCAAAGAAGCTCATGTCCACACACACCTAAACAAAATGGTTGTGCTGAGCGAAAACATCGACACATCACCGAAAATGGTCGAGCTTACTTATATAATTCGGCAGTACCACCAAAATATTGGGATTATGCTTTTGCAACTGCTGTTTACACAATAAATCGCTTACTTACCCCAAAGTTAAACCACAAATCCTGTTGGACCCCACACCCTACCCGAAGGTGTTTGGGGGTTATACCCCGGCGTGTGTTTGCAGGTTATACTGCGACGTGTGTTTGCTGGTTATACCGCGGCATCCAACACAAATTGGTATTGTCCTCTGTGGGAATCGAACTCGCGACCCCTCAAG
>JANKYE010000013.1:12713275-12723536 GCA_032467995.1 Erythroxylum dillonii
ACATTAATTAATAAGTAAAATTCAATAAAAGACCTAATTTATATTTTTATTCATTAATAAAATATGATAATATTTTTATTAATAAAATTAATGATAGAAAGACATAATTTGCAATTTAACATTTTACAAAAAGTTTAAATAAGTTTCCTGCCATTATCTTTAGTATTATTTTTTTAAAATAGTTGTACCCTAAATATGGACTTATTTATATACTTAATAAAATATTGAGGAATCTTTAATTAAGGTATAAATATAAGATTACATCAACATGTTTAAGGTTTATATTACGCATTTATGACATTATGTAAGCTAAATTGACAATATAGATGCTACAACTACTAGACCCTTAACTTTATTAGAATGTGGGGGAATTACTAAGGGAGTGCTTGTTTGGGATCATGGAGAAAAATATATGGGTATAGAATAAAAACTCATGTTTAGTATTAATGGGGGTAACACTTTCATTTTTTCATTTTCAGCAATACTCCATACCTGTAGATTACTAGAGGAATGAGATTACTTTTAATATAAATATAATAAACCTATTTTAAAAAATATATAATCATGTGATTTGTTAATTTTAATTAACCTCTTGTATATATATATATATATAGAAAATTTTACTAGCAGGGGAGTTTTTTATAAGTGTAAAGTATACAAATTTTTCTGAAATTAAAGGTGTTCTTTTTGTCCTATAGCCAAATTCTAATGTTCCTCTAGCCAAAAGATCTAATTTACTTACTATTGCATTGCACCAATTTATGGTGGACTAATTATCGATTACCATGCAACTATTAATTATGGTTTATGAGTTACAATCTAATACCTTCGTTAGCTTCAAATTTACGGTCCAAGGTTTAACAGATTGTTTTTCTAGTTGAGCAGTACCTAATATAGTTTCATGGCCTGAGATCAATCCTTCCAAGTTCCTGAACAAAGTTAGGGAGCAATGAGACAGGCGTGGGTGGGATGAGAAGGTGGGTAGGGGATCGCAATTCGAAGCGTGGGGGGTTGACAGATCATACATGCAAAACCTGTTATCTTGTTACATATCAACTGTTACAGCTTTTTGTAATGATCTAGATGAGCTTTTTGGCACCACAATCATATTCATAAATAGAACGGTTAGACTGTTAAGGGCGACAAAATCAGAAAAGAAAAGGAAGAGAGATTTTCTCGATGAACGAAAAGTAGGGAGCATTTAATCGCACACAACAATGATATTGACAGCTGAACATGAGCTTAATGCTTAGGCAATATTTGCAGGGTACAGGGCAAATAATCCAAGATGAGAACAACAAACGCATTGAAATACTAAAACCATTTGAAGCCAATAATTGCAGGGCCTTAGGAACAGTCATACTTTCAAATGGTTGCAGTGTACTGGTACGATACCTATGGATCGTCTACTGTACAGGGCTACGTTTACTACTGTTGGGTGGGCACCAGAGTTCTCAGACCACCCGTCCCTGCCATGCCGACCTATATTTCCATGGTCTGTGACCCTAATACCTATCCTTCCCTAAATTGATATTGATGCATCTATTTCTATAGCCTTTCTCAGCTACTATCTGCTCCTCTCTCTCTCTCTCTCTCTCTCTCTTAGCTGGCTGCATGATGCTTCTTTAATTCACTGTTCCACAAGATAGGGCAATGTCCTTGCTTGATTCTTCTTCTGGGTCTCCTCTTTCTGTATCTGTGCGATCCCACCTCTTACCCTCCTATCGTACTAGGGTTTCTTTCATCTCTTCTATTTATTCAAACTCTTGTTAGCTTATTTATATGTGTGGTTTTTCCCTATCCGTTTGCCGTGTGATTTATGTACGTTTGAGGTTGTGTTCTTATTGTTCCCTATTATTTCAAGGTCAAATTTGCACTTGAGGCCACCTCATAATTGTCGTTCATTGTGCTTGTCGTCACTACATCGTTTTGTTTTTCCCTGAAGAGAACCAGTTTCATCTTCCTCCTCATCTTCTATTTTGTTTGATTACGTTTCTGTCATCTGTTAAGAAATATGTAGTTCAAAGTCATTCCCTATATCCTTCTTTCTAATTTCTTCCTCTTGTAGTAGTTGTTGACGATGGTGTGAATTTCTTTCTAGATCATTTTCTTTCATAAATTAGTAACTTTGCTTTGTGGCTGTAACAAGTAGTAGTAGTCAGTAAGAGCACGTTGGTTATGAAGACTGGGTGTCTGACCTACATTATTGAAGTCCACTAGGGAAAGAGTGAAGCTGCCAGCGTGATCTAGCTTCGGTTAGAGGGGTATATACAAACGAAAAAGGGTCTGACTTTAGCTAGGTCATGCTGTCGCAGCCTCACTTCTTCCTGCTTGGGGACCCAAAAGATCCTTTGATCTTTCAAATCTGATGACTGAAAGAAAAAACAAACACGGACCAGCACGTATGAGCTATTCGTGCTAAGTATATTCCTTTTCCTATCCCTCAGTCTCAGTTCCTATAAATAATGTCCGGCATTCGTTTTCCAACATTTCCATTTCATGCTGCTTTTACTTTAATTTGCCTTTTGCAGAATTGGACTGTTGTGTTGATGACAGAAGGTGCGTGTCAAAACAAATCAAGCCTCGTCCTCTTGTTCTAATTTGCAAAATCTACGTTGTCATCTGGTGTTGATACCTAAAGAGGCTTCCACAGTTTGAGTTTCTGCAGGTTTTCCTTTTTTCTCTTGAAAAGCCATGATCAGTAATGATTAGCTTTAAGATCTATGCTCTTGGTTAACGGTATCTAGTTGCACTTGTACATGGGAATAATAAATATATCATGAAGTATGATAAATCTGTTTCAACTTTCAAAAGCTTAGGGAAGCAGGTATGAAGTTACCCCTTAATTCAATGATCAACATTTGTTCACCTGAAAAATTAAACAGGGAACATGATAAAAACATCGCTTTCAAGTGCTACACTATACTATTGCAGGTGGATCCTATTTTCATGTTCTCCGTCATGCTTGATCACTTCAGCCAAGCCCTATTTCAAGTTGATCATAACTATTACGTTACCTTTGCAACAATTTTTTCCTAATCCTACTGGAACAAAAATACATGTTAAGCAGGTGATTCCATCAATTTTCTTTCAGTTCATTCTATTAAGTGTTTGTATTTGATAATTTTGTCTTGTTGACCAACTATTTATTCATTATCGTGACATTGTCCAATTAGTTTTTTGATATGAAGGTTTTTTAGAAAAGTGAAGGTAAATGATCAAATAATCTTGGATTAATTTGTTTTCCCATTATTGAAAGTCGTGAGATGCATAAAAAAGCGGGTTACAATTGAACTTCTTTAATGATACTTTAGAGGGAGTTTATCTCCTTTTTTTTTTTTGAAAAAAGGGAAATTGAGTTAATAAATATAAGATAAAATTCTATAAAAGAGTTGGACTTCAACCTGTGGTACTTTCAAAACAAAGGAAAGAAAATAAAGAAAAGCAAAGTCATAGCTGAAAGTGGTTATAGTATGGGTGCTAGAGTTGCAGTCAAGGTAGGATGGTCAGCTTGTCGTGTTGTTGTCGATTGTGCAAAATGAGATGCTCCTGAACTTCAGCGAGAATGGTCGGATTCTCATGTTGGCGTCGATTGTGCATAGTGAGACGCTCCTGAATCTCATTTTCGTAGCTTTTAGAACTTTTTTACGTGAACTTATGGTCCCGCCATAAGCGGTAGATAGAAAGACCGAGAACAACATGGTAGATCATGTGATTAGTTGTGGTATATGCATTTTGATTAGATAGACGTTAGAGGATATAGTCTAACCCAGGTGAGCCCTTGACATTTCATGGTGATATGTTTTAAGATATCATTATTGAAGGAGCATTCGAAAAAGAAATGGTTGTGTTTTGTCATTACAAGTTTTTATCAACTTGTATGAAGAGCATGTAATTTGTGGTACTTGGTTTGTTTTTAATAGCTAACTAGAGGATTAAATGACAGGAGTGGTGTAAGGGAGTTACTCCACACGATGTGAAGCCAGTTGATTCTGAAACTGGGAATTCTTAATAGTTGTTGAATCTCCTTGTGGTGATATTGTGAACAGATCTGTCCTTCCAGTAGAATGTATTGTGTGCGCTTTGGTAATCGAAGAGGAAAGTGCCAGTCACCGTCCTGGACCAGGGAGTGTAGTCTGATGTGAAGCGGAAGTATGTGAGTTTCTAGTTGATGTAGAGAGTGGATCAATGGTCCTTGGCTGGACCAGTTGTCATACTGTACGTGATTAAATGATAGACCTGTCAAATTTGGCCAATACAAAAAATGACTCATTTTTTAGTCTCTTTTTCTAAACTGATCAGCTCATGGTCGGATTAAGCCACAGGCTGACTTATCGTAGCTTGTGGCCATAGGCTACCTGAGCTCAATGTCGGTTCGCCCTGGGCTTAGTTTAGCTCATTGATATCTCTATATGTTTGTGGATAGCC
Source organism: Erythroxylum dillonii (assembly GCA_032467995.1). NCBI lineage: Eukaryota > Viridiplantae > Streptophyta > Magnoliopsida > Malpighiales > Erythroxylaceae > Erythroxylum > Erythroxylum dillonii. The sequence goes on from JANKYE010000013.1 coordinate 12,717,704, forward strand.
CGTATAATTGTTCCTCACAGGAAATAAGCGTCTAACCATTTGAGTTAAAGAGAGGCTTTTTGATCAGAAGGGCTTGATTAGTTGTTTTGATGAGGGCATAAATTAAGTCAACTTTTTTCCTTCGATAAGTATAAGTCACTTTGCCATGAGGATGGCTTCATAAGGACTTGAGTATTCGTTCGATTGATTTGATGACGATTTGGGATAGAAAGATGTGGGAACCTGGAGTTGACGAATGAGCTGCCATAGAAAGGTGTGGGAGCTTGGAGTTGAAGGGCGAATGAGCTGCCAATTTCCTGCATATCATTAATCGACTGAATATGTTTGGTGATTTTGTCTAGGAGAGGATTGCATTCCTAACGGTTTAGTCTTTTTTTAGAGATGAGAAATGTTATTCAAGCCAAATTGCATAATGAACTCTATTTTAGAAATGATGATTTTGCCAACATTTTTATTCTGATGATCCTTCATACATCTATTGTTTTCATATTTAAGAATCTTACCAAATTGGTTTGTGTTTTAGTGACGCATTTTCATTAAAAAGGTCTAGGTTATTCTTTTAAGAATGCAACTGCCAGCAACCAGATGCATGCAAGGGAATCGACTTTCTGACATGCGGCATGTGCACCAGATTACTATGCATGTGGACAAACTAGTAATGCTCTACTCACCGGAGCAACAAGCCAACAAGCAAAGCTAAAATACCTAAAAGCAGCATTCAAGGAATCGACATGGCATAGACAAAGTGCGACACGTGACCAAAACATGGTTGCTATGGGTATCATGGGATATTCTTATGCCATTTGCATCTGAGAATAGGCCATGAAAAATGGGCCCCTAGCAATCAAGTAGAAGAAATAGTGGCTAGCACGCATTTTTAGGTTCATGCACGACATACAAGCATCACCGAGTGATACGTATGTATATATGTTTATATGTATGAAGCGTAAGGTTAACATCTGGAAGAACTCGCTATCTTTGCCTGCATGTTGGTGGCGTGGGAATGTTGATTTAACATTTACTTTTGTCTTTACTATGGACCACAGCGTGCATCTGCACATCCACTGTTTCAATTTGCTTTTAGGCTATTATTTTCTACAAAAGCTCTTTCCACTCCACGACGCATATATATCACAGTATCAGCTACAAACACATGCAATTCTATCATTGTTTTCCAAAACAAGTTCGTACCCAATTAAGATTTGCTCTTGTTTTTAACGTTTGTCTCACTCTCTCTTTGTTTTAAGGGCCTGGCTTATGAGCTTTTGACCGTTGAGTGTTGATCGTGAAGCAGTAGCAGTTGAAGCTGCCAGCATGATCTAAACATCCTTTCTGTGTGTATGTGGATATGTGAGAGGGAAAAAAACAGAAGAGATCACGTGGTAGTCTCACCTGTTGATGGTTTCACCAGACAAGGATTGAATAATCTTCTCAGATAAAAATGGATACTGGTACTGCTCCTTTTTTTTTTTTCTGGCTGAATGATTACCTGGTGCAATTTTATTTGTAATTCTTACAATGTGTGAGAGAATTGATTAATTGAGTTAAAACACTGAACATTTCAATATAGAGGAAGACCTTCTGAACTAATAATGAATGTATCAATCTCAATTTTTGGGTCCCAGCAAGCCTTTTAACAAAATTTACCCTATCCTACTGTTTATATTAATCGCGTAAGTTCATAAATCCGGAGTATGTGTTGATTGTTTCCAAAATGTAAATAACATTCATCTGCTATCCAAAATTGTTGCTACACTAGTGTGCGTATTCATGAATTCTGCCGTATAAGATGGGCAAAGTGTGGCACCTTTTGTTATTGTAATGCCTAAAACAACATGCAGTATTAATATTAATAATCTTTTATTAATATAAGATTTTGAAGTCACTAAAACAATCAGTATCACACTAATTTTAGGCATTTTATTTGAAATAAGATTCGTCAAATGTATTTTAAATCTTTATACAATTTGAACTTTAAAGTTTTGAATCTAGTAATATAATATTGTTTTTACATTTTTAAATAAAATGTGTTTTATAGTTACATAATTATTTTTTAAAATTAATCAAAAAGTAAATTCTACTATCACATGATAGTGAGTTTATTGTTTATGCATTTTAGACAGTAAGTCCTACAGTTATGTGACAGTGTGGTCCCTATTTAATTTTCTTAGCAAGTGAGTTAATATTTTTTATATATTTTAGAGTCGCTTTTTATTTAAAATAAAAATCTATTTAATTTTCTTAGCAAGTGAGTTAATATTTTTTATATATTTTAGACTCGCTTTTTATTTAAAATAAAAATAATATCACATCAGTTTTAGAGTAGCATTTAATTGACCAGAAGTTAATCTTGTCAAAATTTCATCTAATTACAGTCTCTTTTAAATATTTTGAAAACGTTATGATTTAATTTGAACATTTTAAAACGTTAGGATTTGTTTTATAATTTGTTGTAAATGTTAGGTTTCAAATTGTACTTTTAGCTAAATAAAATTGAAAAGCCTTATATTACGTTTAGCCTTAATATAAAATTGAAGAAGACAACCTTATCATGAGTAAATTCACATCTTGTTTGGTGGTGTTGGCCCACTTCCTCAACACTACAATTTTAAAAAAATATGTGGTACACACGAGAGTTTATCCAGTAGTAGTAAGTCTAACATTGAAATTAACAGGAAATTACTTCTAAATACATGGATAAAATGGAATTTTAATTAGCAAGTGGACACTAGTTTGATTAATTATGTGATTATTTAATTGAGTTGTTTTGTACACGATGATGCGACTATAAAGTAGCATTTGAGAAAACTTGGCCTTTAGTAAAGCTCTTATGCTTTTATCAAGTATAAGTTGTAAACGAGTCTGATAAACATTGGACTAGACCAAACCTACACTATGCATGTTAGCACTGGTCCTTCATTTTGTTCTTTTATCATTTGGAATGACGAATGAATAACAACTTGGACTATAAAAGCCAATCCATCGTTGGGTCGGCCTCAGAGATTAGGGAAAGTAGTGTTAGTCCCAAGGGGAGTTTTAGGTCTGACGGAGAGTGGCAAGGAACAATGGCGTGGGAGGCAGATTCGCCAGAGAGACACCCACCGTCGGTCGACAAGGCTTCTTCCACCTTGGGCTTGCAGATCTGACGAAGAGACACACAGCAAGAAGCTTTCGTGTCCTCTCACGATCACTAGTTGCCGACAACCCATCACCTAGCCAAACGAACCAAACCCCCTGACTCACTCCCAGGCCAGCCTCCCCAGGCGTTCTCGCAGCATCCCAAACCTCTGGGTAGTAGTCTTCATGGCCCAAGAAACCTTCTGAGTAGTAATCCCCATGGCGCGAGAATGGTGTCTTTGGAAAGACAAGGTGTTAAATCGTGAGCAATCCAAGGCTTTGGCTTATGATGCTAAAGAACGAACCCCAATGGATTTATTTTCTACCGGGATAGTCCACAGGGATTTCAAGGATAGGAATAGAAATTTTTCAACCTTTACTATTAATCCGACGTATATGGCACAATTGGAGGCCCCTTGGCGACAAGCGGTTGTCCGTGAAGCTGTTGGGTCATTCTATCTCATTCAGGGTCCTGTATATAAAAATCGAGCAATTGTGGAAGCCAGTTGGAGGTTTTGATGTTTTGGATCTTAGGCATGACTACTTTCTTGTTAAATTTGATAATGGTGTTGATTTTGATGTAGCCATGAAAGGTGGCCCTTGGTTGGTTTTTGACCATTATCTCATTGTATGTCCTTGGACACCGGGCTTTTCAGCGGTGGAAGCTACTGTGGATACCACTCTGGTATAGGTTCGATTTCCTGAAATTTCAGTGCAATATTATGACGAGGATCTTTAAATGGCATTAGCTACAGGAATTGGCAGACCTGTCAAGGTTAATAAGAACACAACGCTTGCTAATCGGGGTCGGTTCGTGAGAGTTTGTGTTGAAATTGATCTGGATAAACCTTTAATTGGGTAAAATTGATATTGATGGTCGGACTTATTATGTTGAATACGAGGGACTGCATACTATATGTTTTAAATGTGGGAAATATGGGCACAAAACTCTTACTTGTCCATTTACGCTGAATATGGAAGCTAAGGAGGATGAAGCTGCGCCTCCCCCAATTGCTGCTATCGGTGAGATATAGATGATGGACAGACTAAGGTCAACTAATGTCCCTACATCTACAGACCCTAATCATGGCGCAACCCTCGGACTAGGATCATGGATGGTAGTTGCTAAAAAATCCAAAAGAGCCTTGCGTTCTTGACATATTGATGATGCTGTGAGAAATAAGCGCCAATCTTCAAAGTGGTACACACTTTTGAATGGTGCTGACTATGGCAAGGACGAATTACAGGCTTTTGTGGCCCAAGGTCCTGACAATGAGCAACAGGCTAGGTGTGTCTTTGAATTTAGTAGTGGCAGTGGGCTTACACGCCCAATGAGACAACATACGAGACAAGACCGAAGTCGCATGCCTAAGCCTGGAACTGACTCAGTATCACAAAATCACACTGAGGCGCATATTGTTCTCAATGACGGAGAAGGTGGTGTGCTTCCTAGCCCACCTTGGTAACCTAAAGGAGACACTTCCAAATCTATTCCCTAAAGCTCACAACCCGACCCTATGTTAGTCCAGACTGTTGCTACTCAATTTCGTCAGGCTTTCCAAATTTCATCCCCTCCCCCAAATTCCACTGCCATTCTTCACCAAGGTCAGTGTAAGGAACGAATCCAAGTTATTCAAGGTCATGAACTACCTGACGCTGGGCAAACTCACATCCAGATTGAAGCGATAGAACCTCATGGAAACTTGGATCCCATGCAGGAAGGTATATTGGTGATTAATCCTAATGATGACAGTGTGGATGTTGATATGATGCCAAGCAGTCTTTGCTTGATCGGTTTTACTTGCTCTCTCCTCCTTAATTTTTTTTCTTTAATATGTTTAATAGCTTAAATATTTTATCTTGGAATTGTCGGGGTGCAGCCCATTTTGATTTTGCTACTTGTGTGAAGGAACTAAAGCGAAGTAGTAACATGGATGTGTTAATTATCTTAGAGCCTCATATTTCTGGTGGGAGGGCAGATAGAGTTTTTTCAGTCACTTGGATTTGAGAATATTACTAGAGTGGAGGCTTCAGGATTTTCCAGTGGCATATGGTGTTTATGGCACTCCTCTATTATTCAATTTGAGATTCTGGTTACACATAAACAATTTATTCACTTCCTTGTCAGTGATGACCGAGATCAGGTGCGGTCACTTCCTAGTCCTTAGGCATCAGGTCGTGTTGGCTTATGGAGGGAGTTAGGTCGCTTTAGTGCTGTTATTACCCTCCTATGGGTGCTTATTGGGGACTTCAATGACTAGGCATCTCCTAGTGAGAAGCGAGGTGGGAGTTTTTCTCTGAGCAGGGATGCTTGTTTTAGGAGAAATTGGGATGCTTGTAATCTTATGGACCTTGGTTTCAAAGGCTCACCTTTCACCTATCGTCAGCGACGTAATGGTATTTTCTCAACTTTTGTCTGGCTTGACAGAGTTTTATGTAATGTTGTTTGGAGATTCTTGTTTCCAGAAGCGTCAGTGCACCACTTGCCTCGCACTCATTCTGATCATTGAAGTGAATCACACGTTAATACAATGCTTAATAATGAGATATAGATTCTCAAGAAAAGGGGGGGGGGGGTTGAATTGTGATAAAATTTTCATTAATCCCCTTTTTAAAAATTCGTTTTTTCAAAGAACTTCGTTCTTAAAACAATAAAAAACAAAGTTGTAAAGTATTTTCAAAAACTTTGTATAACAACAAAATCTAAAAGTATGAA
>JANKYE010000013.1:12761226-12771963 GCA_032467995.1 Erythroxylum dillonii
TTTTGTTCTGCAGCATTATTAGTCTGGTTCTTCAGGTCATTTTCAGTAATTCTCTTGTGAGCAAATGCAACGCATCGAAGGCTACTAGCTGCCATGCCTTCTATTATTTTTCCTATTTTACTTCTTCCATCTTCATCCAGGGACTTGGAAGTAAACGTCACTTGGAAGGAAGTGAGAGTAGAAAATATGGCCTTTTCCTTTGATTTTTTTTAAAGATTGTCTTTTTCTATGATTCTTGTTACTTGTCCACTCTCCTCACTCCTCGGGAAGTTCTATACAATTACAGTGTGGAATATTTGTTTTGTCTTTCCTTACTTTCACTTACAGAGGACAATAGTGTTTTTGTTTGACCTGTTCGCAAACTGAACAAGAACTATTCACGCACCGTGTGGTTCTGATTCAGGGGAGTGGGACCACTTTTTTCAAATCAAAATTATTTGTAATAAAAACATTATTTCTAAATCAGTGAAATATATGTAGTTAATAAATTTAATCTTAGATCTAATAAGAGATTATAATATATATCTCAACTTGTATTAAAATAATTTTCTAGTTGTATTTTTATTAAACATTATTTCTAAATCAGTGAAAAAAGCAGGAAATTTAATGCAATACGGCTTGACAGTTCAAAGGAAAAGTTAAAAAGGCACCTGGAAGGCTGCGACACGTTAGCTTGTAGTCTTCGTACATTAACAGTCGACATGGAAACTTCCCAGCATCTTCCCTTAGCCAAAAGGTCATTTTCGTGGAAAGCTGGTTCTGATGCAATGGCCGAGATGTCTGAATAAGTGGAATGACAGTTGTCACCACGCACCAAGAAAAAGATTTCCCACTTTATAGCCACCAACTAGACAATAAATATTTGGACCAAATTTTATGCGAGAACAATTCTTTCTGAGACATGTTTAGTAATCAGCTAATTGTATTAATTATTAACTGATTATATTAGTTGATTTAATCGTTAGATTATATTAACTATTTGTTAGAGATGTTTAGTAAAATTAGTTATTTAATATTAGTTGTTTATGTATAAAAGGATTTATGAGAACATGACTTTTTTAAAAACATTATAAAGGTATGAATATTATATATTTTAATATTTCGTCGAATATTTTTATAATAATTTAGATTGTCTTATAATAGTTGAAGATATCCAATCAACTGAAAAATAACTAATTGATTATCTACCAAACAAGGCCATTATATTTCTCAAAAGTAATCCAGCTTTCCTTGAGCTATTCTAGCTGATAATGATTGGATTAGTTCGGCAATAAAAGTTATTAGATTAATTAATTTAATCTAATAACTTTTATTATTAGATTAAATTATTAGATAGGATAGTAGCACCAATTGACAGACACTTTTCACATAAATTGATATATTTCTATCAAATTACTGCTTAAATACAACATCAATAATAATATCTCAAAAGAAAATTTTAAAATAATAATCTCTTAGTAAAAAGAGTCTTCATTAAATTAAGTTCAAGTCTCCTAACTTAATTGTCGTGGTCCAATTTGTTTGTGAGCTCTTTTGAAATATATGACGTATTGTGTTTTGAGTTCCCCTACACCTACAAATTAATTGTTTGAAAAAAAGTTATAAAAATATCTCTTTGTCTAAGTATTTTATTACGATATTAATACTATAAAATTAAAAGTAGATTCTCATACTGATACCTGGGTAAGTTGAATCCATCATACTTCCAAATTTTCAATTCTTAATCTCAATATATATGTTCATTTCCATGCATTTGGTGTGAAATAATTACCGCATAATAGGAAAATTGGGTGGTGTTGAATGACCTAAGTGCTAATGTATTTTAGTATGACTGTTAAAATGTATCATCAGATCAAAATTTACAGTTAGAATGCATTAAAAACCTACCCACCTTATAACTTGAAAAGTTACATATGTTCAAAGCGTAATGTTAATGTTAAAACGATTAATGTAGTCCACTGAGGAATCCTAGTCAGTAATGGAACTTTCTCCACAAGTTCAAATTGAATAACTATTTTATGTTTTCTTATCAGTTACCTATTCTCTTAAACCAAAAATACTGAGAAATTTTCATATAAGTAACATATGGATAAACCTGTCATTAACATGATTTTAAATACATGTATTTGTTTCGAGAGAGGGGATTCATTTATATGGAGTCTAAATAAATATATGGAAGCTACTTTAATTCTTCATGCAAAAGGTTGTTGTCCAACCTCATCCTAAAATGCTTTGGTATAAACTTATGTAGTTTCCTTAATCTAATCTGAGAGTGATGTTTACTTTGTAGCTAATAGACTACTTACGTTAGCTTTCTTATAGAAAATTTTAAACATAACTAAAACCTGTGTGTTTTATAATCAAAATGATACATTGGATCATTTATTTTTCGGTTGTCCTATTCTTTTAAACAAAAATATAGACTAACTAATTACTTGTCATGTTGACCAACTAAACAAGATTAATAATATGGTGAGTAGTCACATATAATGACTGTTACAAAGAAGACTTATAGAAGTTATTTTTGTACCTAAATGATAAAGTGAATCTTCTTATATACAATGCAAATGGAGATGACTCATATTTAAGAACATAAAGAACGTATACAATACAAAGTATATAGAATTGAAGTACTTTGAGATTAGAAGATATGGAGTAAAAATGGTGATGTTAAGTATGATTTACTTGTTTATAGGATTTTTAATTTTCCCAATTTAAGGTTTGTTAGATGTTGCTTTTTTTTTCTTCTTGGAATATTTGTCATTTTGTATTTAGTCACACTTTCCCTTTACAGATAGATGTTGGTAAATTTTGAATTTTATTATGGCGGAGTATTGGGAAGGCAGGAAAATAAATATGTTGGGGGTAAGATTGAAAGAAAAAAGGGTATGGGTATTGATGAACAAAGCATGCTAGTTCTAAAAGTGATTTTCGAAGATAAAGCACATAGAGTTAGTCTATTAAAAGCTTGGTGGAGTTAAGCTTAGAGCATGACAAGGAAATGTTGGCTATGCTCTAAAAAAATGGAAGAATTGAATTTTCAAAATGTTGAAATCTATAATTATCATGGTTATGAGAATCCTGCGGCAGATGGTAAGAAGTCAAACTCTGATGATGAATTGGAGCAAGATGATGGGTTGTTCCGAGGTGAATTGAAGCAAGATGATGACTTCATTGTTATGCAAGATAGTGATTCTAAAGTTGATTTAGTTGATGAAGAGTTCTTTGGAATAGATGATAAAGAATATGTTTTTGCTAGAACAAATAAGAAGAGATATAGGAAGACTCTGCAAAGTGAGTTTGAATACGACAATGTTGTCGATGATGTTTGTAGCACCCTACCCTCACAATACACATTCTCGACATCCTGAGTGATGTCCGAGTGCGAATCCCGCAAGGGTGGCATGCTAGAACTGTCAATCAATCAGGCATTCGAAACTCAATACAATTTTTTTTCTTTTCAAACAAGTGTGCATAAATCAATATTCAAATTCAGGCCCATACGTTTATTTCATAAAACTCGAAATCACAAAAGTCATTATACTTTAATCAATCTCTTTTACAAACATTTCCAAATTGGAAAGTTATTACAAATAGAAATAATCATATGCACATGATACAAACTTTTCGAAAGACTCCATTTGATACAAAAAAAGAAAAATATAAATGAAGACTTAATTTGATCCCGACCTTTATCTCTTACTTGAATGCAGTAGGTATACTTCCGTTTGTCTAATAGGGTACTCTTCAGAGCCTAAAAAATAATTTCAAATTTTAGGAGAGTTTTGCAAACTCAGTGAGTGATTATCATTGATGACTCACTCAATCACATAACACATACAATTTATAAAATCACATTCATTTCAGATTCACTTCAGACATATTTCACACTTTGAAATCATTCAAACTATTTAAATCATACATATCGCATGCATATGCAATGCTTATGAGACTCACTTTTAATTTGTCCATTGTGGATACCGGGCTCATTAATAACTATCATGTATCCATTGTAGATACCGAGCTCATTTTACATAGTGAGACTTTAGCTCTTAATCACTTTGTGAGCTCTTTTTCACAGTCTGAGGTTTAAGCTCTTTTTTGGTGGCTACTCTGGTCACAACTGCCTTTATCTTTCATGCATTTCTGTAATGCAATGCATTAATCGCATATGATCAATTATTCACTTTCACTTGTTATCGGACCTTAGTTCGGCATTCAATATTAAAGATAAGAATCACAATTAGCAAACCCCTCGAACATTCATTGTTTGGAATCAGAACAATCACATTCATAATCACAAAATTTATAATATAAACAAACAAACAATAAGGTAAGAGCATCTAGGTCTACTCACAGTACGCTCCAGATTTAGCATTAGCTTCCATGATTTGGAAATGTATGAATGCAGACGTTCATCCTGCACATCAAAATTATGAAATACACACATTACACACACATATTACTTACTTTGCACAATTATAAGCATTCATTTATGCACACGTGTGTATATGGAATATGAACGATGTATGTTCATGACAATACCGGGTATATTATCAAATTTCACATTTTATCACATTCTCATTTTTAGCATCATTTGCTTTCATAACAACTCATTTCTCATTCACTTTTACTAGATGCACTTTACTTCTCTTCTTGAATCACAACTTTAATCATATGAACCACTTCATCTCCATTATACACATGCCTTTGGTACTTTAATACCAATAATTCACTCATTAATGTTATTCTAGCATTACAAGACCAAACAATTATCCAAGCACTCATTTCAGTCCTATATCACCTTCAAAAATCCAGACCTTTGGGTTAAATTTTTTCGTGATCATTCTGATCAGTAAATGAAGTAATTTGGTAACACTTTTTTCTAGAAAAATTTTCCCCATTGTCTTACGTTTCTAATGACACCACAATCATTCAATTTGGTTATGTAATCCAAAAGTTATATTCAGAAATAGTTTGGACTATTCATAAGCTTAAACAGTATCTTGTACTCAGCTTTAATTAAAAAATATGAAATTCTATAGATAGAATTAAATTTCAACTCCTTCAGAAAAATTGTATCCCTATGTCTCTAATTTAATCCAAGTAAAAAATCATCCCATTTTGATAACTACATAACAAGTTATGCCTATAATACCGAAGCATGTTTAGTGAAAATACTCCAGTTATCATTTTCCAAATCTCGTCCTTAATTTCGTCCCAAATTTATCAATCAATCTCTGCAGAATGATTTCATATGGTTATAATTTTTGGTGGAGATGAATATCAATGTGTTATTAGTCCAATGGTTCAAGTCCCATGTCATTTGAAGGTCAGACGAAGGAGATATAGCCAAAATACTGAAGGATGTTCGTCAGCCTCCAACCTCCAAAGTCGCGATCGTCTGAACATTTGTGGATCGCGATCGTCTGGACGATATGTGATTATCTGGTCGATAGTGGGTCACAGTCGTCTGGACGATGGCAGATCATCTGGGCGATGGCGGATTGTCTGGACGATAGCGGGTCGTGGTCGTCTAGATGATGGTGGATCGTCTTCTTTCCCAATCACATATCCTATCTTCAAATCTCCATAACTTTCAATCCAGAACTTTAAAATTTTCAAACTTTATATCAATAAAAAACTAAAAGAAAGATGTCTAACTTCTCTAACTTATCTTCTTTCACTAAACCCGACACTTCAATTCCATTTTCTACATTCTTTTGGTCATCTCTGAAAACACTAACATATTCACGTATACAGTGGATAAACAACCATAAACAGAGCATCTACTTATTCTTCTCTCCAAATTTGTCTACACTTAATCACACACATTTCTTATGATCTTTCAACTTATAAATCATTTCTACATTATCTTAAGACATCTAGATTATCAATTATTCGAAAATCATACATAAACAAATTTCATATCTTAAACCCACGGTGTTCATGAAAAACGCCCATTTTTCTTCATGATCATGCAATGACAAATAAATAACCATTTTGGTTTCATAAAACTATAACTCTAAAAGATTTACACGTTACTTACTTGATATAGTTCCAAAATCTACAAAAACTCAAGAAGCCCTAGTTTCCATGCAATTCACATACATTACTTAAGGAGTTAGCAAGCTTCAGTTTTTCTTAAGGCAAAGAAAAGGAAACTGAAGTTGGGAGTAACAAATGGATAGATGAGAACAAGGTTTTTCTTTGGTGAAGATTTAATGGAAAAATACAAGACAAACAGTGTCTTTGTCTTTCAAAGTTAAAAGAACAGTAGTAAACTTTTTAAGATCAACTTTACATGTGACACTTGTCACTCATCCATCTCTTAAGGCTTTAACTAGTTCTTATGTAACTAGTCCAACCAACTCCAATATTTTTACTATAATTGTCTCCCAATCTTCAATATCAATTTCTTATAAATTCTAAGCCATTCTTGAAATTTTCAAAGTTATTTTTAACAATTCTCCAATATCATTTGATTCCTATCTCTAATTTCCATACATCAATTTACTTACCAAGTGGCACTCTTCCTAGTATAATAATACTCAACATTTTCGGAAAATTTCTCCACAATTCACTAAAAATTCTAAATCAATACATAAATTCTCCACATCGATTTTTCAATACAATTAATTCACAATTCTCATATGATTACATTTATAATCAATTATACCCAGCATTTGTCAATGAATGCATGCACATTCTTTTTAATGTGTGCAAAATTTAAATTCACTTGTGTGTAAGCTAACAATATGCATGAGCACATTTTTCTTAGTCTATCATTGATCTCACATATACCGTATCATAAGATTTTAACCCTTAGTATGGGAAACGGGATGTTACATTTCTCCGCTCCTTAATAAATTTCGTCATCGCAATTCTTATCTAATTAGTTAGGAAGGCAGGGATATTGTTTCCTCATATGTTTCTCCATTTCCCATATAACTTCATCACTCCAATTTTTTCTTCAACATGACCATAGTTGATAGACTCACCAGGTCTATCAATCACTTATTTAGTCATCCACTCTCTTAACTAGTTCCTCGTCATGTTTCAAATTACTCACATATCACACATTATAATTATGAGACATCTTTATTAATAATATAACTCATAAGTTACTGTTCTTATTCTCTTTATAACTTCATGTAGAACAATACAATTTGAGCTTAGTTTAGTATTTTTCCTAACCGGAGCACACTTAGCAAGGTGATACTCTCAAAGACATTTCATATTTTGCTTGATAATTAACATTTCTTTAGTGTCAATACACTTAACTCTTATTTCCATCTCACTATATTCCATATCTTCGATGTTGATCCACATAACTCTTTTATCTTTCTTGAATTACAGGTTCATTACACTCATCAGCAATATCTTGAATCAATTCTGGCCTTCAACTATTTTTAAGCCCTTTTCATTCAATGTAAGGGTGAATGACTCTTTTTGTCGTATTACGCCTCAAACAATATTCTAATGATATCACTATGATAATGATTCTTATGCTTAAAGTCACTTAAAACTATACATTGATCTCATGTTCCTATGAACCCCAAAATATAAGCTTTAAGCATATCTTTAATAGTTAAGACTATTACCGACTTATACATGTAATCACTTACTTCTACATCAGTGGCCGTCCAATGCTATTTCGGTGTATTCCTAAGGATGTATATCATAGGTTGTTATTTATGCTTCTCTAACAATCTCTTTGCTCAATCATCTTTATCGAGTATACATACTTCTTATCTCCATCACCAAATATCGTTATTCCTATTCAAACTCAAAAATTCATATTCATTTTCAATTCCTCACTAAGATTCACAATTTTTGAATCCTTAATTTGGGCTTTGTTAATCTTTTCCTCCGGGATTGATCTTAAATTTCAATAGCTAATAGTATTCTAAATTGCCCAAAATTCAACTCGACATTTTATGCTTTCTATGGCACTAGATCGATAACCTTAATATTTAAATTTGTGATACACTGCTATTGAATTTTCTGTTCAATACATCATATTACAACATTGGCTTTACTGGGAAATACTCATTTGTACATCATAATCTTCCAGTAACTCTACCCATTGTCTCATTCTCATTTTCATTTCTTTCCAACTCAATAATTATCTCTTACTTTAATAATCCGTATAAAATTCGAATTGTTCCACTGTACTTATAATCTCTCAGAGCTCCTTAATGTAATTACTATTGTAGCAAATACTAAATCATGTATTAAAATTCATCTCATGAGGCTTAAACTGTCTCAATGCATAAGAAATCACTTGATTATGCTGTAATATCCCAGATCACCTACTTATAAATATTGTCCGCTTTGGGCTTTGGTCTAACCATGCCCTCACGATTTTGCTTTTCCCGAGGCTTTCCCAGGAGGTCACTCATCCTAGAACTACTCTCACCCAAGCACATTTAACCTCGGAGTTTCGATGGGATCCAGTCCATTAGGCCATGGAAAACGCGTCTGTAAGGGAGAGATATTCGTACCCTTATAAGGCGTACTTCGTTCCCCTCTCCAACCGATGTGAGATCTCACACTCTCCACCCCCTAAGGGCCCAGCCTAGCTGGCACAATGGTTCAGGTACCGACTTTGATACCATTTGTAATATCCCAGTTCACCCGCTTACAGATATTGTCCGCTTTGGGCCTTGACCCAGCCAAGCCCTCACGGTTTTGCTTTTTCTGAGGCCTTCCCAGAAGGTCACCCATCTTGGAACTACTCTGTCCCAAGCACATTTAACATCAGAGTTCCGATGGGATCTAGTCTATTAGGCCATGAAAAACGCATCTGTAAAGGAGGCCTAGCCTCCTGCCGGTCTAACCGGCTCGAGTACTGGCTCTGATACCTCCTGTAACATCCCAGATCACGCGCTTATAGATATTGTCTGCTTTAGGCCTTAGGGTGTTACAAATGTTGCATTAGATTTCATCTTAATTTCTGATGTGAAACTTCATTACATACGACATAATATCCAGAACCAAACGATATAGTTACATCGATGTTTTAATTCATCAAGGACTCTTTTTATATTCATCAGTCCATACATTTTACATGTTTTCCCTAAGACATTTTTTTCAAAAGGCTAAGATCAATAAAATCTCTTTAACAACTTTTGGTAGTGTCTAATTTCCAACTAGTTCTAGAAAATTTTAGATCTCTCATATATGCCTTGGAGTTGCTCAGTTCATCTTTACCTCTACTTCCTTTGGGTCTCCCAATGTGCCATGTTCGAATACTATATGGCCCAACATTTTATTTGATCAAGCTAAGATTCATTCTTATTGAACTTGGCATTTAATTGTTTCTACCTCCATGATATATAAGATTTACCTCAAGTATTCAAAATTATTCCCTTCACTTTTCGAATACACTCAAAATATCATTTATGATCATAGTCACTAATTGATACAATTTTGCTTGGATCACTTTAATCTTCAATACCATAATATTGTAACTCCAATACATATAACCCAAAACTCCTTATACCCATGATTTGTTCTTATAATTCCTTAAGTAACTAATTCCTCAATGAGATAATATTCTCTTATATTATTCTCAGTTTTCCAATTGACTTCTTCTCTTGAATGATTTTCTCAATTAATTTGATTTTCTCTTATTTTCATATGGATTTATTTTAATGTCTGCTCATTCATACTAGTTGTTCGTTTCTTCACACATTTCAATTTATTTGCAATTTTAACTTCCTGTGTTTGTAATGCATTCATCAGATCAAATTTGTATCTCTTGAACATATTTACATAGAATATAACGTGGACCTATATTCTTCTCATATTAGCAATTAATGTCTCCTCAAATTTAATAATCCAATCACATAGTTGGATACTTTACACCAAAAAAAATGCATACATTCTCAGTAGCATATTCTACCTTTTATGTTTGAGTCTCCGCTAGGGATATGACTCCAATATTCACTTTTGATTCATTACTTATTCATTTCTGATTTGTTTCTTCATTGATCATTCTTAAATTGAATCACCTAATCAACTCAACCTAATTTAGGGAAATTCTTCTTTGAAAGAATATTTCTTGCTACTATCATCGACTCGATTCATATAATCCTTATCAATCAACTATCGTTATCATCATTTATTGATCATTCTTAGTACCTCAAGAAGATCAATTTCTATCATTTCGTACACGGTCATGATGTCTCATTCATCAAAACTCAATGACGTAGTAGACATGATTGCACATGCTTAGGTGTATATCATCAAGGTCATCCCATTCTATTTAGAGATTTAGTTCTGACAGATCACCAATTATTTTACAATAGTAATACTTTGATCTCAATTGATCCTAAACAATATTTCCCTCTTTATCCTTGCCACGATCGGGGTTTCCCCGCATTGACATATACTAACATCAACTTTACCCCAATTCTCCCGAATTTACCCCTTCTAGTGTTACATCATGTCATAATGATTCAACTACCATATTGGGTGCTTTAACTCTTCTCAATTGATTCATCATCTTTTTCTTTATCTCATCTCAATCAGATCTTCTTATTGTCATTTATTTCATCTCCTATATATATATCGTTGGCCCCTGAATTTTTTTATTTTTTATTAATCGACTAAGCATGATTAAATGTTTTTGGGGTCTAACAAGATTTATTTGTGTTAGAATTAATTGGCATGTTAGTGTTAATGAGGTTATGTGGCATAAGTGACTAAATTGAAGTGTTAGAAGTGATA
>JANKYE010000013.1:12773810-12790978 GCA_032467995.1 Erythroxylum dillonii
AACTGTGATAGCCAAAGCTCGTTTTCAAGAGGATTCCATCTTTTGTTTTAATCTTTTTATTTTCTATTTCCAAAAACCCAAAAATACTTTTTACAATGCATTTCAGTTTGTTAATGTTTTCATATTCAAAACCCCCTTGTTTTCCTTGCTAATTTTACTTGCACTTTATGACATATAGGCTAGCTTAAGCCCATTTCACTAAGTTCCGATTTAGAGAGACGACCCGAGGTTGCATCCTATATTGCAATCCTTGATATTTATTTTTGACCGGTTTCCAAGGATCGATCTTAGGATCGAACGATGAGCCGCGATCAGAGATCATCATCGATGGCTCACTCAATCACATAACACATACAATTCATAAAATCTCATTCATTTCAGATTCACTTCAGATATATTTCACATTAAAAATTCATTCCAACTACTTAAATCATACATATCGCATGCATATGCAATGCTTATGAGACTCACTTTCAATTTGTTATTGTTGTGACCGAGTGCCTATAACTGTCCTGTATCCATTGTGGATACCGGGCTCATTAATAATTGTCCTGCATCCATTATGGATACTAGGCTCATTTTACGTAGTGAGTCTTTCGCCCTTAATCACTTTCTAAGCTCTAGGCTCTGTTTTACAGTTTGAGCTTTATGCTTTTTTTCGGTAGCTACTACGATCACAACTATCTTTATCTTTCATACATTCATGTAATGCAATGCATCAATCGCATATGATCAATTATTCACTTTCACTTGTCATCGGACCTTAGTCCAACATTTAACATTAAAGTTGAGAATCACATTTAGCAAACCTCTCGAATATTTATTATCCAGAATCAGAACAATCACATTCACATCTCATTCATAATCACAAAATTTATAATATAAACAAACAAACAATAAAAGTAAGACCATCTAGGTCTACTCACAATACACTCCAGATTAGCATTGGCTTCCATGATCTGGAAACGTCTGAATGCGGACGTTCATCCTGCACATCAAAATTATGTAATACACACATTGCACACACACATTAATAACTTTGAACAATTATAAGCATTCATTTATGAACATGTGTGTATATGGAATATGTACGATGCATGTTCATGACAATATCAGGTATATTATCAAATTTCACATTTTATCACATTCTCATTTTTAGAATCATTTGCTTTCATAACAACTTATTTCTCATTCACTTTTACTAGATACACTTTACTCCTCTTCTTGAATCACAACTTTAATTATATGAACCACTTCATCTCCATTATACACATGTCTTCAGTCCTTTAATACCAACAATTCACTCATTAATGTTATTTTAGCATTACAAGACCAAACAATTATCCAAGTACTCATTTTAGTCCTATATCACCTCCAAAAATCTAGAACTTTGGGTTAAATTTTTCGTGATCATTATGATCAGTAAATGAAGTAATTTGGTAACACTTTCTTCTAGAAAAGGGTTCCCTATTGTCTTAAGTTCTAATGAGACCACAATCATTCAATTTGGTTATGTACTCCAAAAGTTATATTGATAAATAATTCGGACTATTCATAAGCTTAAACAGTATCCCGTACTCAACATTAATTCAAAATTATAAGGATAGAATTAAATTTCAACTCCTTCAGAAAATTGTATCCCTATTTCTCTAGTTTAATCTAAATTAAAAATCATCTCATTTTGATAATTACATAATAAGTGATGCCTAAAATACTGGAGCACATTCAATGAAAATGCTCCAGTTATCATTTTCCAGAACTCCTCATTAATTCTGTCCCAAAATCATCAATCAATCTCTCACAAATGATTTCAAATAGTTATAATTTTTGGTTGAGATGAAGATCAATGTGTTACAAGTCCAATGGTTCAAGTCCCATGTCATTTGGAGGTCGGATGAAAGAGATATAGCCAAAATACTGAAGGATGTTTGTCAGCCTCCAACCTTCAAAGTCACGATCGCCTGTCTAACCTTCAAAGTAACCATCATCTGAACACTTGTGGATCGCGATCGTCTGGACGATACGTGATCATTTGGTCGATAGCGGGTCACGGTCGTCTGGACGATGGTGGATCATTTGGATGATAGTGGGCTGCAATCGTCTGGACGATGGTGGATCGTCTTCTTTCCCAGTCATATACCCTATCTTCAAATCTCCATAACTTTCAATTTAGAACTCCAAAAATTTCAAACTTTATATCAATAAAAAGCTAAAAGAAAGATCTCCAACTTCTCTAAATTATCTTCTTTCACTAAACCCGACACTTCAATTCCATCTTCTACATTCTTTTGGTCATCTCTGAAAACACTCACATATTCATGTATACAGTGAGCACACAACTATAAACAGAGCATTTACTTGTTCTTCTCTCCAAATTTTTCTACACTTAATCATACACATTCCTTATGATCTTTCAACTTATAAATCATTTCTACACTATCTTAAGACGTCTAGATCATCAATTATTCGAAAATCACACATAAAATTTTTTCATATCTTAAACCCACAGTGTTCATGAAAAACACCCATTTTTCTTCATAATCATACAATGACAAATAAATCGCCATTTTGGTTTCATAAAACTATAATTCTAAAAGATTTACACAATACTTACTGGATATAGTTCCAAAATTTGCAAAAAATCAAGAAGCCCTAGTTTTCATGCAATTCACGTATACCACTTAAGGAGTCGACAAGCTTTGTTTTTTCTTAAGGCAAAGAGAAGGAAACTGAAGTTGGGGGTAGCAAATGGATAGATGAGAACAAGGTTTTTCTTTGGTAAAGATTTGATGGAAAACTTTGTGTAAGAAAATAAGCTCGAAGAAGATAACGATGAAGAAGATATTTTTAAGACAAGACAAACAGTGTCTTTGTCTTTCAAAGTTAAAAGAACAGTAGTAAACTGTTTAAGATCAATTTTACATATGACACTTGTCACTCATCCGTCTCTTAAGGCTTTAACTAGTTCTCATGTAACTAGTCCAACCAACTTCAATTTCTTTATTATAATTGTCTCCCAATCTTCAATATCATTTTCTTATAAATTCTAAGTCATTTCTGAAATTTTTTAAGTTATTTTTAACAATTCTCCAATATCATTTGATTCCTATCTCTAATTTCCATACATCAATTTACTTGTCAAGTGGCATTTTTCGTTGTACAATAATACTCATCATTTTCGAAAAAATTTCCCCACAATTCACCAAAAATTCTAATTCAATACATAATTCTCCACATCGATTTTTCAATACAATTAATTCTCAATTCTCAAATGATCACATTTATAATCAATTATACCCGACATTTGTCAACGAATGCATGTACGGTCTTTTTAATGTGTGCGAAATTTAAATTCACTTGTGTGTATGCTAACAATATGCATGAGCATGAGATGAATTTTTCTTAGTCTATCATTGATCTCACATATACCGTATCTTAGGGTTTTGACCCTTAGTATGGGAAACGGGATGTTACAATGTTAGTGGTAGTGGAAAGATTTTTAATGAAGTTAGTGATCATTCCAAAGATACTGGAACAAAAGAAGAAAGTTCGCAATATGGAAATAGTGATTATGATGACAGTGATGATGAATTTCAATCACTAGTTCCTAGTGATGATGAAGGATTGATACCAAGGAAGAAATACATTAGTTTTAATCCAAAAGTGGAAATGGAATATTTTAAATTTGAAATTGGAATGAAGTTTAAGGTCGAGAAGTAGTTGAGGGAAGCTATAATGAAGTATGCAATTACAAATGGTTATAATGTTTCAATGGCAAGATCTGGTGTAAGAACGGAAGCAATTTATGATGCACATTATCCTTTTTGGGTGTATGCTAGTTGAATTGGAAATGAGAAAACATTGATTGTGAAGATAGTAGAAAACATTCATAACTACACTAAAGTGCAGAGGAACAAGCAAGCTAGCAAGAATTCACAAATGAATTTATACACAAGTTTAAGAGGAACCCGAATTGGCTTATTAGTGAAATGATGGATGATCTTCAATCAAAATATGCACTGCACGTCACTAAAATTCAATGTTATAGGACTAAGTGGGAAGCAATTATCATGCTTCGAGGATCAATGGAAGGTGATTATATGAAGTTATGGTCTTATATACATGAGTTAAAATGAGCTGACAAATATCGAAAATTTGTTATTGAAATTGATTTTGATGAACATGTTGGGAACCAATGTTCAAAAGATTTTATATGGGATTTCGTACATTGAAGTATGGTTTTCTTGGTGGATACAATAAGATTATTAGGTTAGATGGATGTTTTTTTTTGAAGACTTTCCTTGATAGTGCATTATTATTTGTTGTTAATCATGATAAAAACAATCAAATGTTTCCTATATGTTGGGTTGTAGTTATGGAACAAAATTACCAACCACGGAATTGGTTTTTTAGCATTCTTGCTGAAGATCTCGACATAAGTGGAAATTCATAGACTTTTGTAAGCGATCAACAGAAGATAAACTTTAAATATCCATATATTTTATGTTCATTTGTTTATGTTATCAACACTTTATTAATTTATGTAACCTTTTATTATAGGATTTAGTGGAAGCATTGAAGAATTTGTTTCTAGATGTTGAACATTAAAAATGTGTCTATCATGTGTATGCAAACTAGTTTAGTGTTCATAAAGGGCACACATATAGGACTTTATTTTAGAAAGAGGTGAATTGTACAACAAACATTGATTTCGATGAGTCTATGGAGGAGATGAAGAGTTTGTCTATGAAGGCTTATGATGATTTTAAAATTAGGAATCAAGAGACATTTGTGAAGGCCTTTGTCAACACAATAACAAAGTGTGAAATAGTACATGAAAATATTTCAAAGACGTTTAATGGATTCATTAATGAAGCTCGTACCAAAAGCTTGATCAGTATATTTGAAGATATTCAAGTTTCTTTAATGACTCAAATACATGAAAAAGGGATATAATGCTAAAATGCACTGATGATATATGACGAGGAAGAAAATAGAGGTAGCATAATGGGATTTAAGACATTATATAATTAGGACAAATGATAATGTGAAATTTGAAGTCACTATTTTTATGGATAAGTACATCGTTGACTTGCAATCACGAACTTGTTAATGTAGACTATGGGATTTAACTAGGATTCCGTGTAAATATGATGTGGCTAGTATAACTTATCAGAGGGAGGATATCGATGCTTATGTGAATCGATGTTATAAGCGTGAGTCTTTTTTAAATAGATGCCAGTATGTTATGGAACTCATTAGTGGCCCTAAGTTTTGGCCGAACATTGAAAATCTTCAGCCAATATTACCTCTGTTAGATCGCCTATGGCCCTGGTATTCACAATATGTAGCGGAATGGACCATACTACACAACAAGAAATTATAACCAAAAATTATAACACGTACGAAATTACCTCTTGATGCGGATTGGTATTTATTTCTTTTTAAGATTTGTAGACACTGCAATATGCGAATATCCTCCACCGATATCCACACGATAATGAACAATTCGGGTAGTGGCTAATGTGCGCTAGCACAATCTAAAACCTTTTATGAACGTCGCACAATTTTTCTCTCGGAAGAAGAACGAACAACTAGGTCTAGGTGGCTAGGGTTTTTCGTCTCTCCTCTTATGAGGCATAAGTTTCTCTAGTTTTATAGAGAAAACCTAATTCCTATTCCTATTAGGAATAAGAACATCATAATCCCAAACCCATTAGAATTATTGAAGCCCAATAAGTTTCGACCCATATTATATCTCATATAATAAAAGCCCGACAACTGAATTCAATCTAGCCCAATAAATATATCCACATATATTTATTCAATGCCTAATAAATTAGGCTCAAAAGAATAAGCCCAGATCACATCACTCTCTATGTGCGACGCTGTAGGCTCATTTGATGTTGGCAATGGGCTTGATCACACTTCAAGACCCATAAGTCATAAGCGGCCTTTAGCAAGACATTATGACTACTCAAATCAAATGAGCATCGGTAATCTGATTTAACCTATAACCATGGTTACAAACTCAGTCCATTTGTAACATGATATCAAGACTACTCACAAGGCATGGTATATGTCAACCTTTGATTAATCATCATTTCTTGATCCCCAAGTTGACTGATTATAACAAATGACTTTGATGACTTCTCATCAATTCATTTGAGTACGACCATGCATTTCTTCAGTCATACTTGTCAAGAGGCCCAAATGATATCTTTCTCATTTAAGAGAGGTACAAATTCCATCTACGTCATTCACATCCCTCCGCAGGATTTATTTAATATCCAACATAAGACTACTTGTTATTCGGTTAAAAATAACTTAATCTAATGTCAAAACACTAAAGTCCTCATGTAAGGAACCATGATGACTTCAGGTCAGAGAACTAAAGTCAAACCATATTGAGAATCACTAATGACATGAAACCATGTAGTGTTCTCTCTGTGGGTCGGTGCAATATATGTTCTCTAACATATATCTAAGTTTCTAATTTGATAACTCATATCCATGATCAGAAAAACGTGATCATCAATCAGAACACATACTAGCCTTAATTCATTATTGTTCCACCACTAATGATCAATCAGGGATAGTTTAGAATAGTATTATAATGCTTAGAATAGTATTATAATCAGTGATAGTTTAGAATACTATCAAGTCACATACTTGATGACATAAGCCTAATACTATTCATGGAACATAAATCACATTACATAAACGATATACATGCATATATAAAAGAATACCTCATAATATATTATTAATAAGTCATAATGTTAGTACAAAAGTCACTTATGTCCATTGGCCTAGGGCACCCTACTAACAACCTCCACTGATCAAGAAGATTCTTAGAAGATTGAAAAAGGAAAGAAAAAGAGATCATACTGAAGAACCTTAAAATTCCAACAAATTGAGCAAAGCTAGAGTAACTATGTGAAGTCATCATTGTTATGAAATTGGTCATTATATAATAAGATGCAAAAATAAGAATTAAAATTCAAGGCAACTTGAAATTGTTAAGGTAGTTATTTTAGTTGTATAACAAATGTCTTGTTATTCATCTAGTATTATTAACTTTATGTTTATCTTCAATGTGTATAATGCAGTGAAAAAGAGGAAGGCCACCAAAAACTGAAACCCCTTCATCCAATATTCGTAGCCATCTAGTACAAAAATTGACATAATCAGTATCTACAGGATCAAATACTACATCTTCTATATTAAGAAAAGAGACAACAATAGATAATTAATATTAACTATAAATTTTAAGTTTTTTAAAACTTATATAACATTATAGTTCTTTTTGTTTTTATAGGCAAGTAAAGGATATAGAGTAGCATTTGGGGAAGTTACTGGGAATACTTACTTTATAGTAAGTCATTTGAATTCGTATTTATACTACTTATATGTAAATATAAGGGAGATGATAATATTTACATAATTAGTTGTTTATACTTTATAGATGGGTGGGAATCAACGTCAAGTATTATAACCTCCTAATACTAACACAACAACAACTCAAGCATCCCAAAGTACAACTGCCAATAAAACTCAACCTAGGAGAAGGATCAAACTGACGTCTAAAAGATCTGCGACTAGGAAATCTTAAGTTACACAATTTTTGTTACGTTGTACAGTTGCTATGGTTTGTAAAATTGAACAACTGTTATTTAGTTAATGCGGTGTTGTTATTTAATTTTTTTCCCATTGCTTTGGAACTTATTTTCAGGATTAATCTTGTACAAAAACAAACCTTGTAAGAGAATTCTATGTCTTTAGTAGTTTGAAAAGCTATTAGGTAACTTAATGGGATTCGCTAAGACAACCACTAAAACTGAGTCTGGGATGAAATGCAAGCAAGAATGTAAGGTGTATTGCCAACTTCTTAATCACTCTCTCCTGTTTATGTTAGGTGTTTACCTAATTCATAACTCTCATATGAGTTTTTACGAGCATGTACATTTAGCATTGGGATGTTAATTGTTGTATTGCTTATGTGTCTGGTAACTGGTATTTACTTTCATAAGCTTTCTATCTTTGTTAGGTGAAGGAACTCACCGAGCAATTGCTAGCTACACCCCCTCTTGCCTTAGTATTGAAACATTTCTTGAAAATATGTTCAGTAATGGCCAATTTGTATATAATATGGTTAGGCTGCATAACATCTACATGTTTTTCAAACATAGAAATGTGAAAATCTACACTAGTTATAATATAATGTAGCTCCTTTTATGGTTGAAGTAACCATTTTTGTTCTATTGTATGGCAGTGTCATAAATGATGAAAACTTCTTGAAGATACTTGAGCTTTCGGTTTTGGTGGTGTTGGATGAGGCCTATATTGAGGATTGGAATCTAGAATGAAATGGTTCAAGAAGCATGATAATTTGGTTGTTTTATGAACATTTAGCAAGAGAGCGGGTACATTTATGACCAGTTTCTGCAACTGACATTAAATATGCTGGCATTATTATTACACTGTTCACCCACCATTTAACTTGTTTTACCTTTTGATTTGTTATCTTCCTTGCCAACTTTAATTGATTACCAAAATTGCTTGGGCCATAGGGTTCAAAGGTTAAATTGATAGAAATGTTTTTTCATTCGAGCCTTCAGTTTATTGGATGGATTCTAATAGTTTAGTTACTTTATCACATTTACTTAGCTTATCTGGTCTAACAGTCTAATTATGTCACAACCTTCGAGTTGATAAAATTTCGACTGGGTTGTCTTATTGGAGTTTTAATTTCACTCATTACTTGACTTACAAGTAATTGCCTAAACTAATGATTAGTAATCCTATATATGGTAATAGTTTTGTCAAGGGTGATCGTATTTCTTTTCTCCGTAACTTTCACTGACTATTAATTTCATGGGTATCTGCTTTGAGTTATTAAATTCTCTAATGCTATCTCCAATAAAATCTTAATCGAAGGGTTGCCTCCCACTAATTATTAGCATCATTGACCAAGAATAAAATAACTAACTTAACTTTCTGATCCTCTAGGTAATTAACAAACTGATATAGCGTCTCTATATCTTGAATCAATCTATATGCTATACAATTAGATCTAAGGATCAATCGAAGGTGAGTGATTAGAAATGCTTAAACCAATCAACCAATTGTATTGATTTCTTCCTAAACTGGCTATGATTATATCATTACTGATTCTCAAACAGCTTCTATTGATTTTCAAATAGGTTAGTCATACACCTCAACAACTCGTTATCACCGTTTCCAACCTTCCTTCATAACTATTTGCATATAACTTTTCCTTAACAACATGAAAAGCTTACAACTGAATATTAAAGTGGCAGGTGATTGAATAAAAGATAAAAGAGTCCTAATAAACATAATAGTTACATTTTCTCATCTAACTATTACAATGTCACCATTTTTTTGTACTTACATCTGACACCTAAACTATAAAATCGCATGGACCTACAAAATAAAGATATAAACACAAATATTAGGACTTGTGACCAATTTGCATTATGTAGATATATCTTTACACATACTTCTTGTGAATAACAATACATCTTTTGAACAAGACTCTTACCCTAACACACATAAATTGTTTGACATATTTTCTGACAAAAACAAACTTTCATGTATTTCACAAATACTAAGTACCTACAAGAGACCTTCAATTTGAATATTGATTAACATGAATTTATAGAATTGGCATCACTAAAAAAATAATTGAAATACTGACTTTTGTTTTAACGCATTCATAAAAATGTTGTCAAATGTTAGGTTTAGCATTTGAAATCTATAACTTCATTTTCTCATTACAATCGGGGCAATCAATGCCCAAAATTTGAATTATATATAGAAATATCAATATTAATTATAATTGAATCCAATTAAATTATCACATATAACAAATAATATATATTACAATTATTTTACCATTGAACATAATGCTTTCTCTTCATAAAATTGACAATATATCTTTCCAGCTTTTGCTACACTATCAAAAGAACAATAAATAACACCCTTGAATCCATTAACAATACCTTGATATTCTTCCCATGTCAAATATATACCAATGCATACCCAATGAAAGTTACATATATATTTTTTTTGCCAATATTTCTTTATCCTGTTACAATATCATCATACAAATATTTAATTACAACATTAAATGTAAAACTATTTTGATTTCTTTTCATAAATTCACCCAACAAAGAGCAACATCATCATAATAGAAGACAATGAAATCTATTCCTTCTAACATAACAGGAGACATAATCAAAACAAAAATAGCAACATCATTTACACCTTCTAATAGAACATCAAACATTGTTGGAGGATAAAAGAAAACGATTAAATCTTAAGGAAGAAATAAAAACCTAACCTTCACATGGCTGACTATCGAGAAGGGCAAAATCACGCTTCCAACGATGCAATGCAATAAGGGTTGAGGGCGGGGCAAAATGAGCTTTTGACGATGACAAAAGTGCTGAAGATGACATCACTGTGATCTGAGAGAGAAGATGCTGAGAGCATGGGTGAGAGCGTTGACCAAAACAAACAAATTTAGGTTACAAAGTAAGAGTGAGTGAGCACAAACTTAAGGATTTAGGTTACATAGTGAGAATGATGGGGTGTGAGTGAGAGTGAAAGAGAGCAAACTTAGGGATTTAGGTTACAGAGTGAGAACGAAAGAGTGAGAATGAGAATGCGTGAGAGCAAACTTAGGGATATGATACATATTGAGAATGACGTGAGAGTGATTTCGTGCATAAGTGAGAGAGTAAAATAGGAATTTAAGTTACAGATTGAGAACAACGACAGAGTGTGAATGTTTTAGTTTTGTTGAAATGACGTTGTCTCAGTTTATCATAAAATGATGTTGTTTCACTAATCAGACTAGCTTCTACTAATTATGCTAACGTGTCTGATTAATAAGTGTCCATTGACATGTAATAATGTCACATTGACAAAGATAACGATGACATTAGCATCGGAATAGAATTGAAAAAAAAGAAAATTTAAACATTTTATTGTTACATTTTAAATTTTAGATTATAATTGATATATTTTATAGTTTGAGTTTTTTTTTTTATAATTAACACAATAATATTTTTACCATTGTTTGGGGCTTGTTTAGAATAGAGCAATTCATAATCCTACCATTGTGTCTCTCTGTTCGGTATCTCACTCTCTTGCCTCATTTTGCTGTTCTTAAAGAAGGTATCGAGCCCACCTTATCGTCCAGGCTTACTAAGGAGCCGAGCCTGAACAACAATTGAAGAATAGTTGAGCTAAGCCTGAAAACATTGTGGTTCTAGGCTTCAAATCCTAGATTAGACATTGTGCAAACCAAACCACTACACTACTAAGCCTTACAGCCCACTTTTGATGGGTTACACAGGTGGAATCCCAAATGAGTTGTTTTTGAGACACAACACAAAAGAAAACAAGCAAAGCTGCTGATTCATGTTGAGTTTTTGAAACCAACAGAGTTCATTCACCCTTTTAAAGTTTGAAGACCTTATACTCACTCTCTCCAGTCAACCACATGCCAAGAAGTTTAATAGAACATCATGCAAACAGCTGCTCTAAGCACGGAATCACTGCTTGCAAGTTGTGGCCTGTTCATAAAGCTTTACCAAAAGAGTTCTACAACGAATTATTCCATGCCGTTCACTGTCTCAACCCAAACGAAAGGGAGAAAAAAGCAGCAGTTTTAAAAGGATCCGGATCTCAATGGTTCTGCAGAAGAATTAAGAAGAAAAGCAGCTTTTTGACAAAACTTGTGCTCAAGCACTTCTGCCATCATACAACCGGCTCAGATAACGATCTCTATTTTAAAACTCTCAGTGTTCAGGACAATGCCTTCGGAAATCAAACCAACTCCTCTGAGAAGTCGAAAGAAAGTTTGATGCAAACTGAAAACCAGTGAATACGACAGGAATATTATCTGGAGGAACACAAGCGAACTTGAACAGGCAAACATATCTTGCTGACAATGGGATTCTACTAGGGATAAAGAAGGGTGAACAACAATGAGAAACAAAGAGAGTCATACAGATTGATATGATCACCAAAAAGGGCTCAAGATTTGTGATTTCCAATTTAGTATTCGTAGTTTCTAATGCATGGAACTGACTAAAAATAAAATGCACATTGTCACAAATCCACAAAGCCCTCCTCACTGAAAAATGAAGAAAATTTCATGCCATATAACCAAAAAAAAAAAAAAGAGGATTGGGTGAAAATTGTGAAGATACTAGTGCTAAGACCGCCAATGGTCTCAAGTTGGGTGGAATAGGAGCTGGGTGACGTGATGTTAATTGCAATGCATGTGCTAGATGATTTAGACATTGGCTTCCGCTTTGCTAAAGCCTAAAAGTGGTTGAATTTTAAGAATGGTACTAATAATGCATTCATTGTATCCAAAAGATTGTCTCCAGGTTTTCCAGCAAGGATGGCAATAATGCAGTTAATGGTGGCAGTATTCAAGGGTGGCAACTGATAGAGATATCCGTTATAGGATAAAGCCCTTGTGGCTAAGAAGCAAGGAACATTAGAATATGGTGATAACTTTCTGTGATGAACTCAGACGGAGTAGTGTCAACCAGACTTGAACCATTCATTCTCACAGATGATACTTTATCCAGAAGAACGACCTTTACATGGTTGTTGATGTTCATCTTTCACAAGGCATCAAAGATACCCAACCATAATAACCACACCCAATAACGGCTTGATTAAATAAGGAAATTGAAAGCACCCAAGACATAGCATGGTGCACCAGTAGATTTGCAGTGAAGTTTCAAACAACTAAAAGTCCTCACAAGAGTCACAACAACAAACATGGCACATGATCATATTACCCTACAAAACCAAGACTTTCTCACCAAATTGTTTAAGCTGAAGTAAATAAGGAGGAAGGAACAACAATTTACTTTGATGCGAGTCAAAAATGTTGAAGTAACGCACCCAAGTGAGTGCCATTTTCTGCAAGTAGATCATTCTTCTAAAAACAGTCAGATAAACCTCCCTAACATCCCACCATCAACAGAATCAAGCTGAAAGAAATATCAAAGATCTAAGCAACTCCTCATTTGACCTAAATTCCACCAGCTATATTATTCTTTGAACTTAAATCTCTCCCCATTAGTGCTTCTCTAATTTTACTGAAAAGAACCATTCATATTTAACATCACCAGCCAGCAACTCACTGGCCCTTTGATTTGTGACATCGATTTCACTAACAACATCTCCAATCAAACCAACCCACTTACTGCTCTCCCGCAGTGAAACCAAAGAAACCAACTTTTTGACTACCAAACGCTCAAATTTATCTTTCTTCACCACAATTCTAGCATCGTTAAAAGGCCTCCAACACTTGTTGGAAGCGAAGCCGACACACTTCTCCTTCGCAGACGACATGCATTCTTCCATCTCTCGCTCCTCGCACCTCTCTCTCTCCTTCAAGTCCTCCAATTTCGCTCCTCCAATCAGATTGCGCCACCATGGAGGCTTACATTTTTCTGATGCCGCAATGGCGCAGCCAATCCTCGCACCGCCTTCGCACTGATCAGTGATTTTAGACTGACAAGCCTTGTATGCGGATACCCATGAGTCTGGGCTCCTGAAAGCAAGGACGTGTGCACAGGACGAAGGTGAGTCGCGGTAGCTGGTGGGAATGGGCCCGCGAATGAGGGGAATTGGATGGTTGAATTTGATGGTGGTGGAGGACGGTGAGTAGTCGTTGAGGTTCTGCAGTTCAGAGGGATTCATGATTTAAGGTTTTAGGATTGATTTTTTTTTTTACTCGTCTCTTCTGCCCCGTTAGCTTTCCGCAACATCTCAAATAGCCTCCTAAGCTTACCTACAACGTCCAATAAGTGTCATTTTCAAATCCAACGCCTCAAATATACCCAAAAGTGTGATTTCATTTTCAACAAAAACCGCAAAACCCTGAATCCTAATTTCCCCTTTACAGCACGAATGCACGGCACACACACAGAGCTTCGTTGGCTCCAAATTCCACGAATTTTCACGGAAGTGAAAGAATCAACACCAAATTCGAATCAAGCAAACCACCAATCACAAACAGAAACCCTGTAAAATGAAGATGGTCTACTACAGAATATGAGAAAAGAAGTTAATCGACGACTGATATTATCTCTGCTGTGCGTGAGTCAGGGCTAAGTGAACTCGGGAACCAAAACTGACGTCGGTGACCGTTGCCGTTAGTCTCAACTTAAGAAAGGGTTTGCGCTGACAGTGAGAGTGACACATTCTTCGCTTGAAGTTTTGAGCTGCATTTGAGTGGGAGGAGGGTAAAATCAACAGGACTGCGTCGACAAGTGTAGACGGTTAATAATTTCTTCGTCCCCATCTTTTTATTGGTTCGGTATTTGATCCAATCACGTGGCTTGCTGTACATGATTCCTAGTTCTAGTCTTGTTAGCCCCAAGACCATCATGTAGTTCGGAATGTTAATTTTGGCTCAACTCAATTTTGGCCTGATTGGTTAGGTTATAGTAAGTCACGGATCAAAACTGTTCAGCCCTGTTGGACTACGAATCAAGATCAAGTATAGCACAGATTGGGCAGACTAAGCCTGTGGCTTGACGATAATGACAAAAATGATATCGTTTTGTAATTTTTAAAGAATAAAATAAGAATAGGTCGGGCCGGGCCACAAACAGGCCAGTTCTGGCCTGCAAGCCATCCAGATCGAGGTTGGGCTGGGTTAAGCCCGACTCGGCCTATTAACATCCCTACTTGTCATAGAAAATATGCAAATAAGTAGAAATATCCTTAAAAGGGGACAAAAGTGAGATATGATAATAAACTCTTAAGAACTTTTTAACTACTAAAAATGGTAAATTTTATGTCATTGACACTAATAAGATTAATCTTGCATTTGAAAATTGTTATATTTATAAAAAAAATTAGAAGAATTTATTATTCATAGCACTTACCTTGAAAATAACTCATATTGGATAGTCCAAGAAGTATACAACAAAAGAAATTTCAAAAAAAGTTGAGTTGCTTACTTCAAAAGTCAAGGAGATATAATTCAAAAATCAAGGTCATAATAAAAGGGTCCGTTTTAAGGACTTTATTATCACCAACAATGAAAACTCTAAATTTGGTATAAATAAGAAAAAGTTCCTAATAAACAGCCAAGTAAGATGATTTAAAAGTCTTGATAATTATAAGTCAATAAGACTTTTCAGAGAAGTCTTCAAAAAGATTCAACCAATCCATAAACCTAGACTTCCGAGACAAAATACTTAATATGTCCTCAAGACATTTACTACAGAAACTAGTGAATAGGCGAGGACTAAGAAAATCAGAAAATTTAAAGTCAAAAGAAGACATGTCTTCTCTTTTCTTAAGTTTAGATAAATAGACAAAAGTCTAAAGTTGGATAAACCATGCATACATGTTAAAATTTTTCAAGGGGAAGTTAAAGAGGCATCTCGTTAAGTTCCTATAAAGAAACACCATCAAAATAAAATCTAAAGCACAGAACTTACCAAAAGTAAACACTTTACAAAAGAGAAGGAATTTCAAACTAGGTTTGTTATTAACAGAATAAAAAATAAATTGATTTATCAAAACCTAAATAAATTCGACATTTTCTTCTTCAAAAATATGATTTCTTAAAGAAGCGTAACTATTAATCAACTCATAATAAAATGAACATGTAAAAGCACTTGAGCCTAAACTAGAGATTTCTTTAATTAAGCAAACAAAATATTCCCCAATTGCATGTAGCCTAGTTAAAAAGAAAATTTCTTTTAATGAAATTGAATCGTAATCAAAAGGACAGATAAAGGAGTTACACGAAGGACTCCAAAATTTCATAATCGCATATATAAGGATGGGTTGATACTCGATAGAATTCTTAGAAAAGGGCTATTAACTACAAAAGGTCATGCCTTTTCCAAGTTGAATGATAGATGGATATAATATATCTACTTATTTAGCCTATTGATCTACATTTCAGGCCACGATTTTAAGGATTCGAAGGCTTGCAATAAAGCAAATTCTAGAGAAAATTTTGACTTACTTTCTCCAAATAAGGGAGTGATGGGTAAGAAGAATCAACAGATTGAGGAGTCTCAATAGTAAGAGGTAGACCATATTTATGGTCAAAGCGAAGAAAACCTTGTATAGTTTTAAAAACAAAATTTCAAATGTTAGAATTAGTGGTTAAAAAAGAGAATTAGAGTTTGAGAAATTTTTCACTTGATTCTTATGAAAGTAAGAAAAGGCCCAGAGGAAATAGTAAATATTTCAAACTCAACAGTTGCTAAAAATAAGTGAAGTTTAAAGAAATCGAAGGAATTTTTTTAAAAAGCACCATAATTAGAAACATACATTGGTGACATTTAGTTCAGTAGAGATCGTTGAAGAAAAGGAAGAAGCATGTTAGGAAGAAGCCATAGTTGTAGCAAGAAGAAAATATTTAAGTCAAAATATAGGATCAAGAGTAATTAAGAATTGAGGTGCAAAGTGAAAAAGTAACGAGGAGATTTTATAATGAAAAAATGATCGAATCT
Source organism: Erythroxylum dillonii (assembly GCA_032467995.1). Lineage (NCBI taxonomy): Eukaryota > Viridiplantae > Streptophyta > Magnoliopsida > Malpighiales > Erythroxylaceae > Erythroxylum > Erythroxylum dillonii. The sequence continues at coordinate 12,790,355 of JANKYE010000013.1, forward strand.
TAAAGGAATAACAAGAGTTTAAAATTTAAAGAGATTTTCTATCCTCTGTAATAGATAAACAAATAGAGATTTCAAATTTAAAAGATCTTAATGCAATATTTGGATCTAATGTTTCTTATTTATAAAAGATTGTTTAGAATTTAGTATAATCCTCACAGGTAACGTTAATTGGTCTAACTCAAGCATTTAGTGTGGAATCTATAAAACCATTAGGGTGACATTTAAAGTCTAGCTCACAGAAGACTATGGGAATTTCTATGCCATATGTTTGGTTTGCTCAACCAAACACATGCAGGGGTAATTATTGATAACCTAAAATAAATTAGTCCATTTAACTCAAAAAGCCCTTTAGTTAAATGAAGTTAGCCCAAAAAATGGAAGGCTAATAAATGTTTAGCTAAAGAATTCATAGGCAATGAAAAATGAAGGATGAGAGAAGAAATATGTTGAATTTGTAGAAGTATAGGATATAGAAGTTGAGAAAATGGTGGGAGGTAGTTAATAAAAACATGGCTAAATAGGTCAGAAGTTAAGAAGTTACTTAAGGCTAATCTAAAATATAGATGTTAAGGAGATGAGGACAATTGCTTAGCTAAAATACAGGAAAGTGGATAGTTATAACAA
>JANKYE010000013.1:12823955-12843199 GCA_032467995.1 Erythroxylum dillonii
TGGTCGACTTTATAAAATATTTGATTCAAAGAGAATGAAAGTCTATCATTATATTCTATAAAAATTTGAGTACTAAAATGTATAAAAAAATTGTGTCTTATACGACATAGATCCAATACAATTACATATATCTAGTAAGCTTATTGACATAAATAAGAATATAGATTGTAACAAACAATAATGGTACTTATATGATTAATAATCCTCTATATTCAATTTGTTGTTTGGAAACAAAAATATCTCAAAAGTCGTACATTTTGCAATATACAACAGTAAATTAATCATATGATATATTAAAATAACATTTATTTCCTTTATTTTAAATTAAATTTACTTAATATGACTTTAAATATTTTAGTTAAATATTTTTAAAATAAAACTTAATTAGTACTAATAAGCATCTCAGAGATTAAAGTAGTTGCTGGAATTTTGTACTATCGTCATTTTCAAAAATTTGGAAATAATAAGAAGAGCTCTTTTATTTAATTCAAAGCCTTTATTGATTGAGTTTCATAATATGAAATAATTTTAACTGAATATTAATTATTAAATTATTTATTGAATCAAATATATTTGATAAACTAAACATTTTTATTAACTCTCTTTTATAAATATCTTCACCCTCAAATTTCCTTTCTCTAATTCTTCATTTTGAACACCCATCGGCGAAGACGCGGGCCTCGGGCCCGCAGAACTAGAACTTGGAATCGTGTACACGAAGCCACAGGTTTAGATTAAAGACTGACTAATTGTACCAATAAGCGACCACTGTTTCAACGTGGCAGACAAAGAAATTATTAAAACGTTTGCTAAACTTAATGACGCAATACTTCAGATTCCGCCCTCCTCTCACTTTAATAACACTGAAGGCCAACACTTTAAAGAGAAGAATGTGGAAGCACAAAACCCTTTATTAAGCGGAGACTAACGGTCGCCGTCACCGCCGCCGTCTTTTTTGGTTCTCCAGTTCACTTAGCTCTAACTCGCGCACAGCCAAGGTACTATTAGTCGTCGACCAGCTTTTCTTTGCTCACATTTTGTAATTGACCCTCTTTATTTTACTTTTTAAAGGTGGGATGGGTTTCCAGGGTTTCTGTTTGCGATTGGTGGTTTATTTACTTCGAATTTGTGTTGATTCTTTTGTCACTTCCGTGAAAATGCATCTGATTTGGAGCAAATGAAGCTCTCCACGTGTTGTGCATTCTTGCTGGAAATGAAGAATTAGGGTTTAGGGTTTTGTGGTTTTTTGTTGAAAATGAAATCGCACTTGTGGGTAGAGTCGATACTTTGGGTCTGAAAATGACACTTGTTGTTGGACGTTGTAGGTAAGTTTTGAGGAGGCTATTTGAGGTGTTGCGGAAGTCTAACAGGCAACATAAGATGAGCAAGAAAAAGAATCCTCTTGTATTCTTGGATGTTTCCATTGATGGGGATCCTGTTGAAAGAATCGTTATTGAGGTAATGCAATATCATAAAACCAATTCTGTCCTTGATCTAAGGATGAGCTTTTGCGATCTTTTGCCAAAAAACTGATGTTTGTTGATCAATACTGACATAGAGATGAGCTTAGTTAATTTAAATTTGGCAGCTTTTTGCGGATGTCGTTCCAAAGACAGCAGACAATTTTAGAGTGCTTTGCACTGGTATGTTGAATTTAGTTGATAATTGGAGATGATTGCTTCTGGGCTGTGTGCATGGTTTGATTGATGGCTAATTGCGTTGGTTCTCTGTAGGAGGGAGCGGCATTGGAAAAACTACTGGAAAGCCTTTGCACTACAGAGGATCTTTTTTCCATCGGATAATTAGAGGGTTCATGGCTCAAGTATGTAATTTGTTGTGAAATGATATGTGATATAGATGTCTTTTTCATTCAGTCACCTCAGTTGCAATTCATGTGCCATTTGATCCTGATGGTGAAGGATATAAGGGCTACTGTTGCTATTTCTTTGCTTTCCTTCTTTATTGTGACATTAATTCAAAGTGGCTTGTTTGTTAGGGAGAGCAAATTTTCTTATTTACATATGTTACTTAAATCACATAAAGTTGACGTTTCTGTGGTAAATAAATATTGCATCTATTAATTTGGTAAATCAGTATTGACTAAAGGCCCACCAGTAAACATAACACTTATTTCCATCTTTCCATTATCCTTTCTTCTTCTAAAGTCTTATCCAAACCAAGCATGTCTCTCTATTATGTTTTAATTGTGCAAATAAATATATTTTTTCATATATGTTGGCATGAGGTGAAAGTTTAGCATATCTGATTAGTAGAATGTGTTGTTTAGTGGATAAAACATGTGAAGCTTATGGGCGTTTCTAATAATTTCAATTGTGTACTCGATAGGATTTATAAGATATTGAAGTTGGGGACTTGTGATTAACATCTTGTTATTTATTTTTTGATTGGTAAATTGTTGTCTCTACAAGGATTTGAACCCTGGTAGAGGAGGATGTTAGACATTCTCTCCCAATGAGCCACAAGGCCATTGCTAGTTCTTTCCATATTTGCATGGTTGAAAATTGTTTTTCTTTTTTTTTTCCTAAAAAATTATGTTGATATTCTGTCATCACATTGCAGGGTGGTGACTTTTCCCTAACATTCTCTCCCAATGAGCCACAAGGCCATTGCTAGTTCTTTCCATATTTGCATGGTTGAAAATTGTTTTTCTTTTTTTTTTCCTAAAAAATTATGTTGATATTCTGTCATCACATTGCAGGGTGGTGACTTTTCTAAGGGAAATGGTATGCCTTTTTGGTCCATATATTTTGATGTTCTATTGATCAATTAAGTTTTGGGTTTTACATGCATTCCCATGCCCCGACTTGTAAGTACAACCTTTGATTGGTTTGCAGGCACCGGTGGAGAAAGTATTTACGGAGGCAAATTTGCTGGTAAATCTATTAAACATGATTACATATGTACTTGCCTGATGGATTGTTCTCACGTAATTTTGAAAGTTTAATGTTGTTCTTCCCAGATGAAAATTTCACACAGAAGCATGATGGACCTGGTCTTCTCTCCATGGCAAATAGTGGTCCAAATACGAATGGTTCACAATTCTTCATTACCTTCAAGCGTCAACCACATCTTGATGGGTATTTGATCTTTGATTGTTCTGCTTGCACATTGGACCGTTTTTTTTATTGATTAAAATATATTTGGTTCTTTTTTACTATGATTTTCATTATAGACTTTCTTTTTACAAAGATAAAGCTAGGACATTATTGATTTTTTTTTAGAATCTGATTTGTGAACTTGCTACAGGAAGCATGTTGTCTTTGGGAAGGTGATAAAGGGAATGGATGTTGTGAAGAAAATAGAGCAAGTAGGGTCAGGTGATGGAAAACCTGTCCAGTTTGTAAAAATTGTAGATTGTGGTGAAACTTCTGAAAGCAAAATTCAGAATCTTGTTGGAAACGATAATGGTAAGCTTAGAGTATTATAAATTGGAGATGTAAGTTTTTCTTTTCTAATTGCTGCGATAGTTTATTTAATGCCCAAAAAAACTAAGTTTAGTTATTAATAGTGTAAACTTGAAAGAATTTATTTTATTATATCTTGAGTATGTACAGAGTAGGGCTTTATATACAGAAAGTTAGCCTAATATAGAATACAATCCCTGTAATCAAGCTATACATAATTAGGATTATTCTTAGAATCATACAATAGAATAATAATCCCTAGAATTAAGGATGTAATCTATAACACTCCTCCTCAAGTTGGAGCATAGATATTAATCATGCCCAACTTGTTACAAATATAGTTGACACAAAATCCATTCAAAGCTTTTGTAAAAATATCTGCAAGTTATTCTCCAGTCTTGACATATCTTGTAGAGATTAACTTTTGTTGGATCTTTTCTCGAACAAAGTGGCAATTAATATCTATGTGTTTAGTTCGCTCATGAAATATAGGATTAGATGCAATATGTAGAGCAGCTTGATTATCACACCAAAGTATGGCCAATTTTGAGACTTGAAGGCCAATTTCAGAAAGAAGCTGGTATAGCCATATGATCTCACTTATGGCTTGTGCCATTGCTCGATATTCAGATCCTGCACTTGATTTGGACACAACATTTTGCTTCTTGCTTTTCCATGAGACTAAATTCCCTCCAACAAACACGCAATATCTAGTTGTGGACTTTCTGTCAACTTTTGAACTGGCCCATTTAGCATCCGAAAAACATTCGATACAAGTGTGCCCATGATTGTTGTATAGTATCCCTAGACTAGGAGTACCCTTTAGGTAATATAGGATTTGCTCTAGTATATCCCAGCGATGAATAGTTGGAGATGACATAAATTGACTTACAATGCTAACTGCATATGCAATATCAAGAGGAGTCACTGTTAAATAATTAGCTTTCCAACTAATCTTTTGTATTTCTCGGGATCTTCAAACAAGTCTCCTTTAGAGAGCTGTAGATTTGGAGTCATTGGAGTAATGCATGGCTTAACTCCCAATTTTCCAGTCTTAGTTAGTAAATCTAGAATGTAATTTCTTTGGGACAGAAAAATACCTTGACACCTCTACTCCTAGAAACTATTTCAAGGGCCCTAAGTCCTTGGTCTGAAACTGGCTGTGAAGAAAAGACTTTAAAGATGAAATGCCCACATGATCACTTCCAGTAATAACAATATCATCCACATAAACAACAAGAAGAATAATTCCAAATGTAAAGTGTCTATAAAAAACAGAGTGATCTGATTTACTCTTATTCATTCCAAATGCTTCAATGGCCTGGCTAAATTTTCCAAACTAAGCGCGAGGGCTTTGTTTTACACCGTATAGAGATTTTTGAAGACGACACTTTACCAAACTTCGCCTGAGCAACAAAACTAGGTGGTCGCGCTATGTATACTTCCTCATGGAGGTCACCATGGAGAAAAGCGTTTTTGATATCTAACTGATGTAGTGGCCAATCACAAGTAGCGACCAGAGAGATGAATAGGTGAATGGATGTCAATTTGGCTACAGGTGAGAACGTATAATAATAATCGACACCATAAGTTTGAGCGTAGCCTTTTGCAACAAGTCGAGTTTTGAGTCAGTCTATTGAGTCATTAGAGTTAACTTTGACTGTGAATACCCATTTACAACCAATGGCCTTCTTACAAATAGGTAATGGTACCAATTCCCAAGTACCATTGGCATCTAAATCATTCATCTCTTCTATCATAGCATCATGCCAACCAGGGTGAGATAAAGCCTAATGGACAGTCTTTGGGAGAGTGACAGAATCAAGGGAAGTAATAAAAGAACACGAGGAAGAATATAAATCATCATAAGAAACAAATGATGAAATAGGGTAGGTGCATTGACGTTTACCTTTGCAAAGAGCAATTGGGAGATCATCGGGTGATGGATCTGATAGCGAAGAAGAACTGGATATGGGGCCTGTATCAAGATGATCTTGTCGTCTAGAGTAGACAAAATGAAGAGGTGGCAGTTGTGTAGGCGTAGCCTTGGTTGTTTGAAATGTGACTTCGTAAACAAGCAATGCATCATCAGCCTCTATTCTTGAGACTAAAGAGTGAGGAAAGAAAGGGACCTGTACTAAAAAGGTAACATCAGTTGAAAGAAGATATTTGTTAAGAGTGGGACAATAGTAACGATACCCTTTTGTAGATAGGTATAACCGCGAAAAACACATTTTATAGACTTGGGGTCTAACTTAGAGATTTGAGGACGTGTGTCTCGAATAAAGCAAGTACTACCAAAAATGCCTGGTGGAATATCAAACGAGGGTTTAGAGGGAAAGAGAATAGTGTAAGCTATCTCACTTTGAAGGACAGAAGAGGGCATACGATTAATTAAAAAACATGTTGTGGAGATTGCATCAACCCAAAAGGATTTAGGAACTTTCATTTGAAAAAATAGTGCTCTCGCAGTTTCAAGCAGATGTCAATTTTTTCTCTCAGCCCCGCCATTTTGAGGAGTATCAACGCATGAGGATTGGTGGAGAATACCATGTTGGATCATGGAGGGCTGAAATGGTGTAGGGAAGTATTCCTTGGCATTATCACTTCGTAAAGTGCAGTTTGAGACATTAAACTGGGTTTTAATCTCAGCACAAAAGACAGAAAAATGAGAAAATAATTCATAAAGATTTTTCATGAGATAAAGCCAAGTTACATGAGAGAAATCATCAACAAATGTAACAAAATATTGAAACCTAGGTTTGGACATTACAGGGCATGGGCCCCAAACATCAAAGTGTACTAATTCAAATGGAGAACTAGCCCTTTTATTGCTTCAAGGAAAAGAAGATAGACGATGGTGCTTAGCAAACTGACAGGACTCACAATCTAAAGAAGATACAATGAAATTGAGGACAAAGTTTCTTCAACAAGAGTAAAGATGGATGTCCTAATCGGCAATGGGCTTGAAATGGGGTCAAGACACTAGGGCAGGCAATGGGTTTAGGTACTGAGGCATCCATAACTTAGAGACCTCTTGATTCCACTCCTTTACCAATAGTCTTTTTTGTCCTAAGATCCTGAAAAATACAATGATTAGGAAAGAATGAGATACAATAATTTAAGGTACGAGTGAGTTTACTCACTGATAATAAATTTAAGGAGAGTCCAGGTAAATTTAAGACTGATGTTAGGGAAAAAGAGGAAGTAGGATAGATAGTGCTAGACCCAATAATAGAGGAAGTGGAGCCGTCAGCTAATGTAACATGAGAAAGAGATAAGTGTCTACAAAAAGTAGAAAAGAGGCTAGAATTACCTATCATATGATATGAGGCACCACATTCAATGACCCATTGGGTGGAAGAGGAAAGAAGGCACGCAGATGTGTTTCCTGAGTCAGCAATAGCAGTAATAGGTGAGGATGAATGCTTCAGTGCCTCTTGATATTGAGTGAACTTGGCAAATCCCTCAGCAAATACAGTAATAGTTTTCTTAGTAGATGAGCTAGGTGCATCAGTAGTTGCAATGTGGGAGGAATGTGATTTTTGAGATTTATTCTGTAGCTTTCGACAAGTGTATTTAGTGTGACCGGGCTTATGACAATATCGACTGACTATTCCTCTTGCATCTTGATTCTTATTGCTCCAATTTCCACTACTTTGATTGTGATGTCTATGAGATTTTTCAGAATTCATGAGTTCGACTCACAAGAGCACTAGAATTATGAGTACTAGGAGGAGCAAATGAATTAATGTCTGTATGAAGTATCCAAGTAAATACCTTGCGTAGGGAGGAAAGTTTGATACTAGACAGAATCTTAGATTTAGCAACATCAAATTGAGAATTTAAACCAACCAAAAAACTCATAACAGCCATTTGTTCCTGTTGAACTTGTTGGACCTTGATATAAGGACTAAATGGGAGCAGAAAATTTAATTCCTCGTAAATCTTTTTAAAATTCATAAAATATGACCGAAGAGATTGATCATGTTGCTCAGCTCTATAAAAAACTTTGCATAATTCATAAATTCAAGCTATGTTTCCTCTGCTAGAGTATAGTATAAGAATTCCAGATAATCCATTAATTTCTTAACATACTCACAGTGATTAGTGAGACAGATGACTTCAATATCAATAGAATTCCAAATTTGTAAGAATAAATGAGCATCATCACGTAGCCACTCCTGGCGAGTGCGGTCCAGTGGGGGATCATCAGTGAGATGAGTATCCTTCGAGATACTCCGTAGGTAAATCCGAATTGTTTTGCACCACTCAAAATAATTGTGCCCTGTTAATTTATGTTCTGTAATTCTAGACAGCACAAGAATGACATCTGCTACGACTAAACTCTTATTGTTAGCCATAATGAAACGGATAATGGATATACACTAGAAACTTGAGCTAAAAATAAGAGAAAAGAGAACCGGAAAGGTATGAATAGTGCACATAGGAACAAAGGAACTTGCTACACATAAAAGTCCAAAATAGGTTGGACCAAAATCAACAGCGTCTCCACACAGAAGTCAAGGCAGCGTCTTGACAGTACGAGGGAGTGGCGCTTGGGCACGTGCGTGGCGCGTCAGATCCGTGGTTGTTGTGTCACCGCCGATGAGGGTGATTGGGGGTCATTGTGTTGAAAGAGACCCAAGAAAAGTACCCAAAACCTGTCCACTGGACAGTGAATCTGCACACACACTGGCATATTAAAAAAACATAAAAGTGAAAGAGACCTAAGCCTCTGATACCATGTAAACTTGAAAGAAGTGGTAATTTTATTGTATCTTGAGTATGTACAGAGTAGGGCTTTATATACAAAAAGTTGTTAGCCTAATATAGAATATAATCCCTATAATCAAGCTATACATAATTAGGATTATTCCTAGAATCATGCAATAGAATCATAATCCCTAGAATTAAGGATGTACTCTTTAACATTAAATATGAAAATGTTAAAAGGGTTTATAAGTGGTAAGGATCAATTATCCAAATTAAAACATGTTTATTTTAGTTTATACTTATTGATTTAGGATTTAAGTTAGGGAATAATTAAAATCCTTTAAGTAGGATTTTGATTGAGAGCTCAAAATCTCTATATAGGACTGAGTGTTTCAACTATGAGATAGTGGAGAGAATTTTCAGGTTATGAATTTGTGAAAGTTGGAGGTTTTCTTATCTATTAGGGATTTTTCTATTTTAGGAGTGTTTCCTAGATACTAGGTGTGATAGGTGATGCTTTAGAGATTGTATTATTGATATGTGAAGAGAAAGACAACTTGAGCGAGCTCCCCTTCCTGGTGAAATTTAGGCCTGAATATTACTTCACAATTTTCCAAAAATCGTGGCTCTCTTCCCCCTGTTTAGCTATATTCCTCCTCGCCCCTTAAGGTGGGTAGAAGGAAACTGCCCTTTAATGAATTTTGCATCCTCCTAAGTGGCCTCCTCTATTGGTTTAGATTTCCAACGGACAAGCCACTATTGAATATTTCTTCTTTTGGACTTGGTGACGGTTGAGGCAAGGATTGCTTCAGGTTCAACCAACTCGGAGGTATCCATGTCTTCCCTTGAGGAAGATTGTGCTCAATAGGATGATCACCCACTGCCCTCTTTAGTTGGGAAACGTGGAAAACAGGATGTACTTTGGATGTAGGTGGGAGCTGTAGTTTATAAACAACCTGTCCCACCTTACTAATGATCTGAAAAGGACCATAATATCTTGTAAAAACCTTGGGATAGATGCGCCTTGCAATGGTAATCTGTCTATGTGGTCTTAGTTTAACAAAGACCAAGTCTCCCTCTTGAAACTTCACCTCCCTCCTACGAACATCTGCAAATTTCTTCATCATAGATTGTGCATGAAGTAGGTTGTGTTTCAGTTGGCTGGCATAAAGCTTCATCTCTGTCTAACAAAGCTAATGCCACTGATTCCATTAGAGTTCCCTTGAGAGAAGTGTGGTAAAGTTGGTGGAAGGTGACCATAGATGACTTCGAAAGGATTCCTTTCAATTGCTACATGATAGTTAGTATTATACCAATATTCAGCCCAAGACAGCCAATGAGACCAATTTTTAGGTTGCTCGAAAGCTAAGCAATGAAGGTAGGTTTCTAATCACCTATTAACCACTTCCGTTTGGCTGTCTGTTTGGGGATTGTAGGAAGAACTCATCTTCAATACTGTTCCTTGTAACTTGAATAACTCTTTCCAACAATTACTAGTGAAAAGTGGGTCTCTATCACTCAATATGGAGCTAGGAACACCATGCAACGTCACTGCATCTCTTATAAACACTTCAGCCACTATTTTAGTCGTAAAAGGATTTGAGAAGTAAGAAATGAGCATACTTTGATAGCCAATCCACTACCAACATTATGACTTAGTACCCTTGGGACTTGGGAAGCCCCGTAATGAAATCCATTGAGATTTCATCCCATATCAGCCTGGGAATGGGTAAAGTTTGCAAGAGACCAGCTGGAGACATGGCCATGTATTTATTCTTTTGGCATACGACACATTCTTGAACAAATTTCTGTATTGACGATTTCATTCCTAGTCAAAACAATCCACTAGCCAATCTCTTGTAGGTCTTTAGGAAACTAGAATGTCACCCTAACGTTGAGGAATGATACTCTTCCAATAATTGGGGAATTAATGTAGAAGTAGATGAAAGAACTAATAACCTGTTCTTATAGAACAACAAGCCTTCCCTAGATGATAATCAAGTTTTGAGTTAGGATTCTGTAGTATAGCTGAAATGAGGGAGTTTAGCTCGGCATTCCCCTTAACTTCCTGTTGAACCACATCCATATCAAGCCAAAATGGAGTTGAAATTGTTGTGAATAACAACTTATCGTCTTCCACTCTAGAGAGGGCATCTGCAGCTTTGTTTTGCTTTCCCGATTTATAGATAACTTCAAAGTTTAAACCCAACAACTTAGCTTGCCAACATTGTTGATCTATTGACGGAATTCGTTGGTCTTAACAAATGCTTCAAGCTCTTATGATCTGTAAAAATTTGAAATGCTTCCCAGTTAAAAAATGCTTCCAATGCTGAATTGCCTTCAATACCGCCATCACTTATTTCTCATAAACGGACTTGGAATAAATCGATTCGCCAATGGGAGGCCCTTTTGCATTAGGACAACACCCAAACCTCTCCCTGAAGCGTCTCACTCAATGGAAAACTGCTTGGAAAAATTTGGCAAAGCTAGAACGGGTGATGTCGTCATTCTCCTTTTCAATTCATCAAAAGCCTCGTGGGACTCCTTCCTCCAAATGAACCATATTTCTTGGTAAGTTTGGTAAGTGGTTTTGCAATTTTCCATAATCTTGGACAAATTTTCTATAGTACCCAATGAGTCCAAGGAGCCACCCCCTTCACATTCTTAGGAATAGGCCATTCCAAAATACTCTTGATCTTCAATGAGTCCATAGCTACCCCTTTGCATGATAGGACATGGCCTAAATACTCCATGGATTGCTGTCTGAAAATACATTTCCTTATATTAGCATACAATTGATTGTCTAGTATGAGTTGTAACACCCAAGCCAAATGTCGCGTATGTTGATTCCAATTCGAATTGTAAATCAAAATGTCGTCAAAGAAAACTAAAACGAACTTTCGTAACAAAGGTTTGAAAATAAAGTTCATAGTGGATTGAAAGGTAGTGGGTGCATTCATGAGTTCGAAGGGCATCACTAGGTACTCATAATGCCCCTCATGAGTCCGAAACACAATTTTATGGATGTCCTCCTCTCTAACTTTGATCTAGTGAAAACCTGTCTTCAAATCTACCTTCGAAAAGTACTCGACCCCATATGACTCCTCCATCAGCTCATCTATTACTGAATTGGAAACTTGTTGGGCATCGTGAGCTTATTCAAAGCTCTATAATCAACACACATCCGCCATGACCCATCCTTCTTTTTAATAAGAATCACAAGACTTGAGAAAGGACTGATGTTGGGCGTGATTACTCCCATTTCCAGCAACTCTCTGATCTGTCTTTCAATCTCATCCTTGTGACGATGTGCGTGCCTATAGGGACGAATGTTCACAGGTTCTGCCCCTCCCTTAAAGTTGATCGTGTGGTCATTAGCCCTCTTGGGATGTACCTCTTTTATCTCCTAAAAGACTGACTCAAATCTGAACAAAACAACCCGCAATTCTTGTTGTTGCATTGACTTTAGGGTTCCCTTTACTTCAGATACGGATCCTCCTACTCCTATGGACCACAATAGCCCTTCCACTTCCACTTCCTCGCGCTTGAGTATCTGTTGTAGAGTGTGAGGAGAAGAGTCCTGCATCTTAATTCCTTGCAAAGTGACTTTTGTTCCCATTTGGTTGAAGGACATACACATCTTCCAATCAACTCTCACCACCCCTAATGTCTCCAACCATGCAACGCCTAATATTAAATCAGGTCCCCCAATATCAAAAACATATGCATCTACACTAAACTCCATTCCATTCATTTCTAGTTTCACCTCCTTACAAACTCCTTGTGAGAAAGACCGATGCCCATCTCCCAATCTTACTCTGAAGGTTCAAGTCGGAGTAATGGAAATTCCCATGGCTTGTACCAACCTACTAGACACAAAATTATGACTAGCTCCACTGTCTACCAAAATCAAGATAGGCATTTCATTAAGCTTATCCATCAAAACCATGGATTTTGAAGATGTGGTTTGATCTTTTCCCATTTCTTTGAACTCAACCAAGTTGCATACCAACTCCCAGTCCTCTTGATGCTCCTCTTCCTGCGTTGTTCCCCGACTTTTTAGCATATTATCGTCCACGTCTCCTTCCCAAACAATCAACTTAGACTCCTTGTTTGGACACTGGTGAAGTGGACTGAAGGTTTGGCCACACTTAAATCACAACCCGTTTGCCCTTCTCTCCATAAACTGTTCATGCGCCAAATTCCTTGTTCCCCTCCACTTGGTTCCACTATTTCTATTTTTGTCTGCCACGACACCTTGGAATTTGTTGGGCGTTTCCATTCCTTCACTCCTCGTATTAACAAATGTTCTGTTCGAATGACCAAAACGAGGGATAGCTGGTGTGTCCAACTGCAAACCATGTCCAAAAGGTTGGACTCTTGACTTTTGCCTTGGTTCGCTGGTGCGAATTACCCCTTCACTGATCAACTCCCTTTCTACCTTTTGCGCCACAGTCAACAATCAATTTCTGGTCGGCGGGTTGTGAATGTTGACCCGATTCTTAACCTCTTCCCATAGACCACCCAGAAAACAACTCATAAACCATTCTTCTAGGAAATGGGTGATTTGTGAGGAAAATTGTTCAAACTCGTTGATATATTCATCCACCAAACCACATTGGAGGACTGATTTGAGCTGCTCGATCAGATTACCTTATCCTTCCCACCGTACCGGTCGAACAGAGAACACTTGAAACGTTCTCACGTCATGCATGGATCAAGCTCACGTATGGAAATGAACCAATATAACGTAGTATCCTCCATACATATCTGAGCCATTGGTAAACGAAGCTCAGAAGGGATCCCATGGATCAAAAACTAGGACATGTGAAAGGACCCTCCCCGTGGAACGAAGGGAGATCGACACATCGTGCTGAGTTCCTATACTCTTCCCATATACGCTCTATTGTCGCATACACCAAGCGATTCCCCTGTTGGTGAGGCTCTATCCCTTGAGTACCACTAATCGGTTTTTCACCACCTGACGAGGAAGATGCAAGATGAGTCAACATTGGTGAACTTTCGACTCCTTCTCCCATACTCTGCTTCTCTGGGTTCCTGGCAGCTATTGGCTTGGAGTCCTTCCCTCAACTTTGACTGAAGGGGGTTTTGGGACTGAGCCAATGTCTCGATGTTGGCCATCAAAGAACTCAAATGTGTTCGTAAGTCCTTTAGAGTAGCATCGTGTGACTTAACCATCCCTTCTTGACCTGGAAGTGATGATTCTTGTCTCCTAACAGATATTTCTATCATAGAGGTTCTAGATTCCATTCGAGTTTGCATACAATCTCTGCCCCTTTACACTCTCTGAATGAAAGCACCAGTTGATAGGTGATGCTTTAGAGATTGTATTATTGATATGTGAAGAAAAACAATTGGAGCAAGCTCCCCCTCTTGGTAACATCCTGGCCTGAATATTACTTCACAATTTTCCAAAAATCGGGCCCCTCTCTTCCCCCTTTTCTCTCCATAACCAACTATAACTCATAACAACTTGCCCTTTTCCCAACTTGCTCCTACGAACATAAGTTTTAATGGGCTTAGGTAAGGTAGTATAGGTTGATCAATAGGAGAGGTACTAACAAGGGGTGATGTCTAGTTTCTTATAAATCCTATATTTGATTTCTTGGGGCTGCTAATTTGGAGGTAACAAAGCTTCACTCAAGCCATTTTTTAATTTTCTTTTTCTTTGATATTATTATAGAAACATTCATATCTATTATATTTTACTTAGTTCTTATTTTTTAGCAGATGGTAGTATTTCCATTTGAATTTTCAATTTGTATGGAACTTGTTTATATCCATCATACGTTGTTGCTACTCTAACTTCAGAGTACATGCTTATATGACATTGCTTTTTTCCAGGAAAGAAGAAACTAGGGAAGGGTTCTCCTGATGATTGTTCCGATGGAAGAATTAGGGGAAGGCAGAAAAAATCCCAGAAAGATACAAGAAAGAAAAGGAGGAGATACTCTACATCTGAGTCATATAGCTCTGATTCTGATTCGTCATCTTCAGAATCTGATACGCCTTCGGAATCAGATTCAGACTCCTCTCTATCTGATTCTAGTTCATCTGGTGATGGAAGGCATGGGAAGAAGAGGTCAATAAAAAGAGTTAACCGGCAAAACAGGATAAAATGGAAGGAAAGGAGAAGAAAGAGAAAGAGAGGTCGGCATAATACACATTCAAGGCGGAAGTCCAAATGGTTTGGTTTATACTTGTTTCAAATGTGATATTATATCCTTGTGCTGTATAGTTTTTTTTTTTACTGGATGTAAGCTGATTGTTTGTAGGAGTTCTGATAGTTCAAGTGATTCAGAGACTGACAGTGCTAGCAGTAGTAGCAGTTCTGATCATGAAAAAGGTGACCGTGTCCGCACTCATAGAAACAAAAACTCCACTAAGGCTGATAATAAAATGAGACAGAATCAAGGTGTGCTTTTTACATTACCTCTATTGTTGCCATTTCCTATATTGCACATTTTTCCTTTCATGTACGGTTTATCACCTGATTCTTCTTTAACTTTTTAGAAAGTCAGAATTCAAAGACTTCTAGCCAACTAACCCCTTATAAATCTGTTTTGAGGCAGTAAGGCTTCATGTGGCCAAATTTTGAAAGGCTTTGTAAGACTGATCTAGATATTTCAGATGTAGGAAAGAAATTATCAAATGCTCTGTCAACAAAAGAAGCTGTTGAAGAACCAAAAAGGGAGGAGAAGCTAAAGAACATTGAGCCCAGCTCATCTCAAGAAGAAGGAGAAGTATCTCCAAAAAATGACAAGCAATTGAACAATGGAAGAAGTGCAAATTCTAAATCACAGAAAATCACTGTTAAGCCTTCTCGTTCAAATGGCTCAAGCACTTCAAGGTATCTGCTTAATAGAGATATTATTTAATACATTCATCCTGCATTTCTAATACTTTGTGTGTGTTTATGATTAACAGAAGTGTCTCGCCAAGTCCTAAACGAAAGCCAAACAACAGCCGTAGGAGCAGTCCGAGTCCTGAACAGGTTCCACGGACCACTAGATTGAGAGATCGCAGTGGAAGTCCGATGGGTAAGCCTGCGCAAAGAGTGCCTGAACGTTCTAATAAACAACATGGTTGTGCTTTATCAAGAAGCCAATCCCCTAACGGTGTTCCCAAGCGCATTCGGAAAGGGCGTGGCTTCACTGAACAATATTCATTTGCACGTCGATATCGCACCCCTTCTCCAGATCGATCACCTTTGAGGTCCTACCATTATGGTGGAAGACATAATAATGAAAGGAGTCACAATAGGTAATTCTAATGAGATTTAATTGATGTATAGAAATAATTTCAAGCTCTCAGAATCCCCTTTTGCCTCTTTGAAGGTATTCAAGCTACAGAAGTTATCAAGAGCGATCACCTTATAGACGTTATAGAACTTCACCGAGAGGCAGGAGTCCCCACAGGTTTTTGCTCCTTCCATCCTTCTATACTCCTAAATGCATAGTGTCTTAGGTACATCAAAGTGAATGTCAAAATTTTATCTTTTAGTTGGTTGCTTTGTTGTGGTATGATTTGGGTAGTCTCCTTGACTTGCCTTTTTCATTACAGTTTAATCTGTTTATTCAATCATCATTTTACTTTATGCTCTAATTTTAATTGGCAATTATTAGTAATACAACCTCATTTATATCTTCACCACCGAGGTCAAATGATTCTTTTGTTACTAATAGTTTACATGAAGTCAACTTAATGCTAGGTGGGCAGTTTTCATTACACCGTGATATTATGTTTCCTTTTATGGATTACCTGTGTTTCTGCAAAACCAGACCAAGCTTAATCAATGTACATTTTAACTATAGATATGGAAACAGAAGTCGTCAAAGTAAGAGTGTTTCCCGAAGTCCTAGCAGTTATCGACGCAGGGCTCAAAGTCGAAGCCGGAGCCAAGATAAACGCACCCTCATAAGTGATGGTTTAAAATCTCGATTAGGTCCCCGGGTTGATGAGCAGCGACCTCTTAACAAAGGAAGATTTAGTTCCAGATCAAGCTCAAGGTCTAGGAGTCGTGAATCATCACTTTCTAGATCTCCTGTTGTGGTGCCACCAAAACGTCAGGGAAGAACAATTAGCAGGTCTAGATCAAGCTCATCATCTGGACATGGGGGATTGGTTTCATATGGCGATGCTAGTCCTGATAGTGGCAGAAAGTGAACTTTTAGAACTGATCTAGTGATACAGTTGGTAGATATATGTGCCATCCTTGTTGAACTTAAATTATAGGCGTGAGAACTAAGGCTATATCCTACTTAATGACTCTGTAACTGACTCGAATTTTGTTTTGCTGTTACTTGCTCTTAAGTATGCGAGAATGAGCGAAACGCAATCTTCGGAGTTTATGGCTTCCAGAAATTACTTCTTATTTCTCAAGTACTCTTGTGGCAGTAGAACTGTTGATTCGGTTTGTCTTTCCTTTGGTGGGTCTTTACACGATATCTTCTTCTACTTATAAAATTCTCTAGGGTATATTACAGTGTGTTTCATTTATCCTTCGGGACTGAATCTTTTTATCTTTTTTTTTTCCCAATAAATAATGGAAACTTGTCCAGGACTCGCAAATTAAGGGTTTTGCCACCTGAAACTCTTGAGTAAAATAACGCTTCCGAATGCTTCTTGTTTTAAGGGTAAACAATCGGCTCTGCAGCTACGGTAAGTGTTCGATGGAATGCTAGACCTCATGAGACTCGGAAGTCTGCAAAAAACACAAGGATCCTAACTTGGCCTACCTTTGGGGTCCAATCTGAAGTTTGAGCAAGATATGGATAAGTGGCTACTATTAGTACCTGATACAAAGGTCATCTTGGGAGTTGAACTTTTACCGAAGTTGATCACTAACATTTTTTGCACGGCAGTTTTACTTAGGTCTGTTTGAGCAAAACTTCAGTCTTCAATGACCCTTGCAGTGTTTACCTCACATACTCGAAGAAATAATATTACGGAAGCAATAAAAAATAAAGGCAATAAGGAAATAAGAGAGATACGGTAAAACTAATCTTTATATTACTTTTCCACAAAAGAATACAAGAAATATTCTCTCTGATTGAATGAGGAGAGCAAAGTTTGAATGAACTATATATAAGCACCCTAACTTGGAAGCTAAGTTATGTTCAAAATCTTACTTAAACTGAAGTGTCTAAGATCATACTAAGACCACATCTATCTTTATTAGATTACATCACGTGGACCAATTAGATGACATACCCATCCAAATAGGGCTTTAATTGATAAGATAAAATCTACAAGATAATAGAAAGATATAATTTACATTCAAATAGGAAACTAACATCCTTATCCTTGAAGATCTCCACTATCTTTAGATGTTGAGTCCCATTACAACTCTAACTCCTAGTTGTCGCCACATCGTCTAAGATCTCCTTACGATCTTTATCCACTGATAATGCAGCGTGATCTTGCTGAAACCCACATAGCACACTGGCCTGACCTAATGCTTCCTATAACAAATCCGCTAGTTGTGGTCCATTTATCTAAGCATGGGCCAAGTCCTTAGTCCATCAAGTCCTTAGCTTGGGTCCAGTCAATCTCCATAAGGTCCGAGACTCTACTAAACTTCGTACCAAGTTTGATCCCACTCGCCCATGTTTGCTTTAATGTTTTTGCATGCCTCCCTCATGTGTGTAATCCAACTAACCTTTCTCATAAGGAGAATCGTGAAGGTCGTTGAGAAGTGCTCCAAAATTTAAGGGTCTAACAAACCATCCCTGTCAGATGGATTCGACGCCCTTGTCGAATTAGTCTGAACGCAGGCATTCACCTATTCCTCGAATTGCCACAAAGTCGTATCTTTCTCCCATGTAGCTTTCGTGACATGTTTACCTTTCCACTGAATTAAGAACTCGATCCGTCGGTTCTTCTTGTGTTGACCCATTATTGGATGATCTAGGATCTTCTTCACTTAATCCTCGAACTGTTTCCTTACAACCGGTGGAGCTCACTTCACCTGACTCCTATTTGGATCTGATGCATCCTCATATTAAGGCTTGAGAGAATTAACATGAAAAGTAGAGTGTACCGTTAACCACTCGGGCAATTTCGATCTGTATACTACGTTCCCCACTTTATGTAGCACTTCAAATGGTCCATCGTACTTTGGCACCAAATCCCTATGAACTTGCTACTTCAAATCTTCTTCCAAATATGTGGGGTTAGTTTCAACAAAACTTTATTTCCCACGTCAAATTCTAACAATCTCCTCTGAAGATCCGCTTGGTTCTTTATCCATCGAGAAGCTTTTCGAAGACTGTCCCTCGCCTCATCTAACAATTCTTGCTTCTCCATCGCAAACTTATGTGCTATAGGACATTTACCACCTGTCCTTTGTTGAGCAATCTCTAGTGGTGTGAGAGGCTATTATCCCAACACAATCTCAAAGGGACTTTTCTCCGTAGCCGAAGATCTATGCAAGTTATATCGAAATTGTGCAGTATCAAGTAAACTCAACCAGTTACGTTGACTTGCACTTATATAATGCCTTAGGTACTCTTCTAACAAACCGTTGATTCTTTCTATTTGACCATCTGTTTGTGAGTGATTTGCTGTTGAAAACTTCAAATCACAACCCATCATATTAAAAAGGGACGTCCAGAAAAAAATTCGAGAGTGTCTCTCCTTTGGCGATTTTCACTAAGCCTCGTATATTGCTCGACAAGGTTCATAGGCTCGATTCATCGGTGATTTTGGTGGCGTGAGATTCTAGCACTGCTTCAATTAAGGGTTCGATCTTGTTATTTTTCTTCGGAAAAGCAACCACTCTGACGGGACTTCGAGGAGTATTGTTCGGTCGCCCTAGGTTGCCTTATCGATTTCTTCGTGGGGAGTACTCTAAATACTTTTCTAGTTATTCTAGAAGGAACATATTTTTCTGACGAGGATTTGTGGAGCTCCAACTTGGGTTTAGTGAATACATTGAGTAAAGCATAATTGCCCGCCCTAGGTTTGTTAGGGAATCGTCTCTCACTAGTGCATCACATGCACAAACGCAGCGGAAGAACAACAAGAGACGTCCCCAATTTCCAGGATCATGTGTCGACGAAGAATCAAACCAAGAACGAC
>JANKYE010000013.1:12914267-12928098 GCA_032467995.1 Erythroxylum dillonii
ATGATAATTACTCTCTCCTCTTAACAACTATCATAATTATAATAATAATATTTATTTTTATTTATATTTTTTATGCATATTTATTTTTATCTCTATTATCATTCTCCACTAATCATGCTCCTTTAAATCTCTGAATTGCTAAAAAAAATGCAATGACGTTGTTGTGGTGGTTATTTTGAAAACTGGTGGTTATTTTAATATTTAGAAAGTTTAAAAATTTTTAACGAAGACTTGAAGGTATACGAAGAATGAGGCTCCGGTGCGGTCAAAACGGCAATCAATACCTAGTGTTGATTTGTGGGTCCGTGGCGAAGTACAGATAAACTTTTCTAATAGGTCATGACAAATTGGGATTACATTCTTTGTCGCAACTGGTCATCTCTTAATTTTAAAATTACTCCTACTTTGTCAAAGCCGGTTCGATTTTAAGAAGGAAAGAGACATTTTTATTTTTTTACATATTTATTTATGATAAAAAGCTCCGGTTATACCCTCAAAGGGTGTGGTTCGATGGTTGAGAGCGAACTTTAATTTCGGTTAAATCTCAGGTTTGATTCTCTGCTAACCCTTCTTATAAATAGGGTGTTTCAAAAAAAAAAAAAAACCTCCCGGTATAACTTATAAACGTAAGGTGGAGATTGGCTCAAGTCCAGCTATTTTATTATAAATAAACAAACAGACAATCAGCTGACGAATCGAACGGCTTCTGGACAGCGACTCCTTCGTAGACGTAGATCACATCACCTTATGATGCACCGCATGCCCAGCTAAACGACACGAGTATACCGCTATACTGAGAGCAGATCTGCTGCTCCCAACTCTTAAAATCCTAGCCATCCAATTTATTGTAATGGATGGCTGGAATTTATAGAGCACTTTGAGAACAGTAAATATGTTCCCCCGCTGTACTACATTAGTTCACTCCATGTAGAGACCAAGAAAGCCCTTCCATTGCCTTTCCCAGATTACCCTTCTGTCTCCTGGGTTCCAACTCCGAGGTGTCGTCAACAACAAGCAGTTAGCGACTGATCATGACTTCCCAAGATTTTTTTTTATGATATTTGAAGTTTTCTGTTATATGTAGAATTAACCAAGAGGTGTTTCACACATAACTATTGGGTCCAATAAAAGCAAGGAATTTACAAAACTGATTGGATTGAATATTAGTAGAGTGATCAATCAATTAATTACTGCTTGGAAACAAAAAATTGAACTTTTTGCGTACTTTTCACTTGGACGCCGTTTCGATGGAGGAAATGTACTCAAGAAAGAAAACCAGTCTTGAGCACTTGAGTGTGCCCTACTTCACACCTCTTGCACTTTCAATAGCTTTCACGACCTTGAGATGGGCTACCACAAATGACCATCTTACCCATACATTATTTGGACATTCTGGTCCTGATTGGGATAGAATGGCCCAATTAATTATTGTCTCTTAGGGCATAATGGTCAAAGGCCACTCCCAACTACATGCATGCTACACTTTCACCTGGCAATTTCCATTTTCTCCGAGCCCCACACAAGAATTTGGTTCCTTAAATGAAACGTTAGAGAGAGCGGGTAAAATAACCATCCCATCCCATCCTTCAACCTGATCATCATTATGGGGTATTTTCGTCAACTCGTGAAAAAGCACAAAGTTGTCGATGTGGTTCAGGAGCAGGCAGCCCACCGGACACCGCGGTCATTTCCTGTGGCAGTCAGAGTCGAAGGACAATTTTCGGAAAACAAGCCTACGCTCCCCAAATCACCACTTCATGACGTGGCGACGTGTGACAAGGGCAATAAAATCAACGGGGCTAACTTACTTGACACTTAATTTACTGACTATACGTGCCAGGTCATCATAAACGTGGCACATCTGTCCATGTAAGCAATCTCTCTCCTCTTTAAAAACGCCCATGCCAATTCTCACCCACTCTCTATCGTCCTCACGAAAACACCCAAAATCCCCACTCACGAGCTTCAGCTCTCTCTTTTGTCAGGTAATTTGGCACCGTCGCCGGTATTTAACTCGCCGGAAAGGAGCAACTCAGTCGCCAAGCAAAATGGAGGCTTCGGAAATTGATTGCTTCTTGGATTTCCAGGGTGATAGCGTGACGTTATCGTGCCTTCGCATATTTCGGAAAGTTTAACCGCATCTAGAAACCCTAAGCACAAGAGACTTTACTTGGAAGAGTTTACAAGTTATTCCATGCTTTGTCTTGCAAATCAGTGTGAATAGCATACAATAATGCGAGAATTTTAGAAAAAGGTGATCTGTTTTAAGCCTACGGTTCTCGGTTTCTGGGTTTCCGTGTCGACTCGACGTTCTGATTCAGCTGATCTGGTATGGTGGAGTGGAGTCATCATTTAGAGCTGAAATTGCGAACTAAACCATACCAATTACTTTGTACCTGATTTTGGACGAATGAAGACGGATTGTTAGTTAAAATTACTGCTAGGAGCTCGCAAGTAGGGTTATGAAGGTCCAGCCAATTGATTCAAATACAGCAGATGAACCGAAGAGTCGGTTCGAGCCAGTGAAACCGGTGGGGAAATCGCGCCTGAAGCGGCTCTTCGAGCGTCAATTCCTCAAGAGCTCCGTCGCCGAGAAGACTGTAGTAGTGGAAGAGTCGCATTTGAACGGCGGCTCAGCTGACTTCGAGCCTAGCTCGGTGTGCTTGGCGAACATGGTACAGAGCTTCATCGAAGAGAGCAATGAGAAGCAACCGTCGGCCGCCGTTCGGTGTGGCAACTGCTTCAACGGGAACTTCAACGACAGCTCCGACGACGAGTGGGACTCCTTTGGCGGTTGTTCCGGCGACACTATTCTTCCGTCCTTCAGCGAAGCCTGTGAATTTCTAAAGGTAAATTGGAGAGACCGGACCTAGAGTTATGACTCTTGGTTTGCTTTGGTATTGGTGTGTTTGCTGAAGAAAATAATTAAATTATCCTTCTGTGGTTAGAATTTGGTGCCTTGTGTCAGTCTCTGGGAGAGGAACATGCTAGCGGACACTGCGAGGATCGTTGACAAGAACAAGATCTGTAGGCGTAAAGACGATCTTGGCCGTAAAATTGTTACTGATGGGCTGTTGGCTCTTGGATACGACGCTTCAGTCTGCAAATCTCGCTGGGAAAGAACCCCCTCTTATCCTGCAGGTATGTGTCGAAGATTATCTGTTGTGATTGAGCATATGATGATATAAGAAGAACTGAGGAACTAATGCTGTCTCCACCGCAAAATGCAGGGGAATACGAATACATAGACGTTGTTATCAATGGTGAGCGGCTGCTAATTGATGTTGATTTCAGATCAGAATTCGAAATAGCTCGATCAACCAAGGCCTACAAGTCCCTTCTCCAGATTCTACCCTACATTTTCGTGGGCAATGCTGATCGTCTCCAGAAGATCATCGCCATTCTGTCTGAGGCAGCGAAGCAGAGCTTGAAGAAAAAGGACATGCACATACCACCGTGGAGAAAAGCTGATTATGTCAAAGCCAAATGGCTGTCTCCTTACACTCGAATCACACCAGCGCCGATACTCACCCCGACTGAAACCAATGATCCTAAACCTGTAAACGGGCAATCTTTGGTTCCGAAACCGATCTACCAGATTGGCGTCAGGTCTACAGATAAAAAAATTTCGGTGGAGGATGCTGAATTGTGCGAGCCTGTGTTTGATATGTCGTCTGAGAGTTCTGTGGAAGAAGAGAAGACGACGGCTTTGCATATGTGGAAACCACCACCTGTAGCTGAGGTTAAACCCAAAAGTATACAGTCTGGGATCAAGATTGTCACTGGTTTGGCTTCGGTTATTGAAGATGAGCCATGAATTTTTGGTCCAACTATTTTACTTTTTTTTTCCCCCTCTTTTCTTAATTCCCAGTTTTAATCTCTCTTCTTCTTTTTTTTTTTTTTTAATCCATTTTGGAGATGAGAGTAAATGATGGTACATCCATATAAACCAGCGATCCCCTTCATCCTTTTTTTTTTTGTGCAAGGGTCTCATTTTACTAATATCAATAAATACTTACTTAAGCGGAGCTAACAAAGATTTTCTTCATTTTTGCTCTTGCTTCTTTTGCATCACATCTTTATGTCTTTTGAGTTGGTGTTGGAATTGATCCTTTGAAATCGTCTCTCTCTTATTCACTGTCAATCTGCGCAGCGGATGGTCTACTGTTCCACTCCCATCAAATTTGGCCATTATTCTTTTAATTACGATCAGTTTCATTGCGAAACAGGGTAACTCAACTAACACTTTATCGCTTTCCGGTCCTTTCTATCAAGTCAGTCGATGATTTTTACACGTATTCCTTTTTTAAGGAAGAAAGGAACAGAATTTGAGGGAGCCAACAAACTCGTACAGTCTATACTCTATACCCTCGTTAGTGTGCACATTAGGTCATAAAAACAGCTGCTAATTAAATACCAAGTACAACTTTTTTTTACTTTTGTTAGTTCAGATTATCATGTCTCATAAAGTAGATTTGATTTTCTAACTTCAGTTTGGAGACTTTGAAAAACAGAATAATCGATGCCTGCTGAAATGCTCGGCAGAGTTGGGACAAGGAACAAAGCGTCAATTTGGTTGATTCAATACGACGATGTTTTAGATACTAGAAGGATTAATGTTCTGCTTTTCTTCACAGATGGGTTATTAGAGATCTTTTATGTGACAAATTTGCCTGTGATTGATTGGTCGACAAACTAGGATTTGGTTGAGTTGAGACGGCAAGAAAGATGCAGCGATTCGAAACTTTCATGAATGAATAATAAGCAACGGATTTTAGGCCATTGGACATAGAGATAACGTTGGCGTGGAGACTCGGGGATTAATTAAGAAATTGCTTTAAATGCATGTTTATCGATAATTGGCTTATGTCTTTGGTAACATGTACCGACTTTGTCGTTTCTTTGCCTCGCAACTCTAAACTGGGTCCCAAAAGTATCTTGGAAATTGTGGAAAAGGGTCTTTTCAATATTTGAAGTTCAATCATTGCACCTTGTATATCTCGGAGCATTGTCAAGCATGTGCCTCTGATTTCTGGACGGATACTACCAGTGTTTATTCTCCCTCCCTGTTCCAACGTCTGCGCCATCAGGCAGATATAATATTTCGCAACAACTTTATTAAAACTTGAACCCTACAAAATACTACTAGTATAAAATGTAATTTCTGTGATCTGAAAACAATACGTAATGAGCATTGTTCACGCGTAGTATTCTTAACAATAACAAGCCACTGGAGCGTACGTGATGGATCCTCCATTCATCCTTCGTCCGTGTCAGTCATCCAAGACGTCTATCATAGATAGGTGGGGTTTTGGTAGTTAACGTCCACAACGAGAACGACATGCCACCTAACGTCTTTACTCTTTACCTTGAATGCTTTAGTTTGGCCATGGAATAACGTGCCAAGAGCAAAAGGCCAATTATATTTTTGCTTTAACTTTCAACAAACCATGTGTGTTTAGTTCACCCACTCCTTCACGCTGATTGTGTAAGCAAATCTTCCTCTTATCTTTTTTTGGTAAGTGAGTGATCGCAGTTAATTACTTTGCACGAACAGCATTAAAAATGAACAAGTATACCCAGAGTAGGAAATCCAAAGACTCGATGGATCCGCAACTAAAAGGTTAGCCAGAATAAAAAGATAAATTCAATCAAAATTAAAAAAAACGAAGAATAATTCAAAATGAAGGCTTCATTATTCTTTAAAAAAAATTAAAGCTCCATTATTAAAAAAAAGGAGCCAATCCATAAACAATCAGAGTATGTCTTTGTTTATTGTGCTTCAAATTTGTTGAGTAGCTTATATGGATGAGGTTATAGGATCTTGCCGTTTTGATAGGGAGATTCAGTTCAATGATTGCAAGGGAACTGATTAGAGGACTAGTAGTCTCTTACTTCAATTTTGTTGATCAGAGGGTTACGATTGTGGTTCATCTGATTGAAGCTTAATTCACTACTAGAAAAGATAGTAATGGGGATAAGGATTGATGAGTACTTGACTCTTAGAGGTGCTTTTATTATCAGAATACTGTGTTAGCATTTTATCTTACTCATATTTTGTAGCTGCATGAAATCATCCATGAAACTAAGATCCCTTTTAGAAGCAGTGATTGAAATAAGTAAAATTCAAGGAATTGAATTGTGAAAATTTTGCAACAACTTTCCTCTTTCTTACGAGAGAGAAATTAATTAGGTGAAAATGGTGGGAGGAATTGAGAGCGAAGATAGAAGTTCTAAGTTTGGCGTAATCCTTGGAGAGGGAAAGTCAATTGGAATTTGTAACATGTAACGTTACGTTAGTTACGTACCCTAAATCGAGCGTGAAAGGGTAATAAACGAATAAATGTAGAAAATACATGATTTCAGTTCCATAATAATTCCTATCCACCCACGTGTCCACCACGTGTCTGGCGCGTGCAATGCACGTGCCAAACGTATAACTCTACTGGCGGTACTGTTCACCCACATGCACCGGACGTTCTCTGCCCCCCAATCGAAAAATGGCGATTTCTGGCATATTTCGGGGCCCTTTTTCGTGTTTTCAGGCGTTTTCAACTTGTTTTTCAAGGCTAAACACACGTATACTACTTCCATGTAATAAAAAGCAAGGAAAAACTGAGAAATAGAAGTTAACTATTCGAAAACCTTATAGAGAAAAAATCAAAAAATTTTCATTTTTAACCACCCGATCACATCATCGCTACGAGGCCACGTATAATACGTAATGATACTTTAGTTACGTATCTCAGATCGAACGTGAAAGGGAAATAAATGAAAAATGCGAAAAATACCTGATTTTAGTTCCATAAATTCAAACAACCTTTTTAAAGTCAAAACGAGCGGAAATCTACCACCGTCTTCACGGGAACCGCTCACAGGGACACAGTCAACGTCTTTCTACAGTTTTCTCAAAACGTAAGCTCTCTTAAGGGGTCAGAGAATCCATATGCTTACGAATGATATGAGCAACTGTAGGAGACCTTAACCTTTATATATAGCTTCCATATCGGGCTTCCCCATCATAAACTCGATACGGGTCTAGTCCATACTGATCGGGATCTATTTTTTACCCGAACTTTGACCCATTGATTTAGATCATTTATTGAGTCACTTTATTATCTGGATCAAATTCATAACTTAATCGATAAGCTTTTAAAAAACCAAAAAATGCAATTAAATATTGTCTAACTTTATGGGAAAAGTCAAAATTATCTAACTTTCTACCCCTTAGATAATACGTAATTGCATATTGACTCAAGTTTAAAAAACTGTTTAAATTTCGGTTAAGTCACGTTACTATATTAGTCGACTAAGTTTAAAAAACAAAACATTTGATCTAAAGATAATGAAAGTCCATTATTCTGTTCTATAAGGCTTTAAATACTAAAAAGTATCAAATGCATGTGACATGTGCGACACAGATCCAATACAATCACGTATATTTAATTCCTCACTAACATGAATGAAAAAATAGAGTGTGACAAACTAAGATGATACTTGTATGATCTAAATTATATCATCTTCGTTTGTAGGTCTTAATTTCTCCAACTTTATACTGAACTACATATGCTAAACCACATTAGAGAAATTTGTGGTGATCCCCTAAGTTAAGTCAAATGCACTTTGATAAAAAAAGACTTCTCCCGCCTGCCCGCCATTGGCATGGAGCTCCTTCATGGACTCCCATAAGTTCACGGCTACGCAAGACCATTACGTGGAATTACGTAGTACGTTCTGTTTTGGATTCACCCAAACCAATTTTGATGTGCCATTGTGTTCGTGATATGTTGAAATTAGTGATGTGCTCATATTGTGCATTCATGTGAGTTTTAAAATGAAAATGATTTTTGCAATGATTTTACTTGTTACCGATTATAAAATTGTTACCCACGGGCTTCAAGCTCACCCCCACTTTCCTCCCCACAAGCAGGTGAAGAGCAAGAGATTGAGTAGTCAAGGACCAAAGGCATCACTCCACTTTTGAAATGTTGTATTTTAAGCTACTCTTGAAACCAAGGCTTTAGTTGCATTTTGAGTAGTTCATTGTACAAATATCTTTTGTATTTGAGATTTTTGAAACATTGATATTTTAGGGCTAGAAATGCCCGCTAAAGCTTTGTAAAAACTACGATCTTTTGATGCTTTTGGTATATGATTTTGTTCTCTTCCATGATTCGTAAGGTTTCACAAGGGGGAAATTCGTGTACTGACTTCAGGGAAATTTCTGTGTTGATATGGGCTGATTTAGGCAAAGTTATCTTCTAGGAAGTTGTAGATCTTTCTTTTATCTTTCCAACGGTATATAGTATGAAAATTTTAGACATCTGAGCTGAAAGTTATGCCCTTTTTATTGTTCCATCTTAGTTTTGCTTTCGTCTCAAAATGACGTCATCGTCGTCTTAGTATGATGTCAGCAACGTCTTAGTTTTGTTTCGTCTCAGTTTTGTTTCTGTCTCAAAATGACGTCATCATTATCTTAGTTTGACCGTATCAGTTTGACCATCTTAGTTTGACTGTCTCAGTTATTGTTCATCGTCATCTTCTGTTCCATTTTCTACCTTTTAGACGATGGAATTGGTCTTTGAGGTCTTCATGAAAGTTGTAGATCTTGAAGTCCTCTTTCAAACCATATGAAGAACACATTAATCAGATATCTGTAGGGAAAGTTATGACAATTTTCCCATCCTTGTATCGTTTGATGATGTCACATTGTCTCAAAAATGATGTCATATAGTATGTTCCATTTTCTGACCTTTAGACGATAGAATCTGTCTTCAAGGTCTTCATAAAAGTTGTAGATTGTGAAGTCCTCTTTCAAACAACAAAAAATGAAGTTGATCTGAGATCTGTAGCTAACGTTATGGCATTTGTTCCAAGATAGGTACAAATTGATTGATGGTATAAACATGTTCGATTCTTTCAGGTATAACTTCCCTATCTGACCCCCAAATGAAGTGATTCTTGAAGCAACAGATTCCTAACTTCTTTTACTATCTCTCTATGAAAATTTTTGTCTTTTGGATTGTTTTTGAGAAGTTACATTAGAATAAGTGAGAGGTCGGTTGGGAGAGCAGGCTTGGGGTATGGTCAAGTTTTAGCTCATTAAGTATATCTTGAGATGTAAAACTCCGATTGAGATGATTATTGTTTCAACGCAAATTAAAGACTTAGAGCTACGATTTCTTTAATGAGGTCAAGTTGAGATTTTGGTGTTTGACTGATGTGGGCACACCACCTTTGGGAAATGTTGGTTATGACCCTACAGGGTAACAAGCTTAAGGTTTAGGACTCCGAATGTTAGGCTCCGGAAATAGGGTTCCAACACTAACTCAAATTGACTATTCATCCGACTTGGTATCGGGTCTTCATCTTATTTTCGGCTTCCGTCTCATTTTTGTATCGTCTTATTTTCGTATCTGCTTCCGTCTCATTTTCTATAGTCTCATTTCTTTTGTCTCATTTTGTTCTCTCTCATTTTATTTCGTCTCATTTTGCTTCCGTCTTATTTTGTGTCTGCTTCCTTCTCATTTTTCTTTCATCTCATATTTGCATCTCATTTCCTTTCGTCTCATTTTGTGTCTACTTCCGTCTCATATTTGTCTTCACTTCTGTCTCATTTTCTTTCGTCTCATTTTCTGTCGTCTCATTATTTGGTCTTCATCAAAATTATTAATCGTAAAGTCAATTTGACTTAACTATCTCCCCCTTTTTGATGATAACAAATAATCATAGAAAGAAAGTATTATTAATACAATGATATACACTTAGACGACTATATACAATTGAAAAATTGTATAGCCATTATCTTCTTTTTCTGTTCTTCTTCTTCTTCTTCTTCTTCTTCATTTCTTTCTCCCTCCTCCTTTCTTCCCCTATTTGTTATTGATCAAAAAGATCATGACCTCATATGCTTCATAACTTCAGAAAACATTTCTCTCATTTCCGTGCGGAATGACTTGAGATCTTCTCGAATATACTTTACTTCTTTATACAAGTCACCCACAGAAGCACACAGATCATCAACTTTATCTTCAATGTCTTCAACATGCTTCTACTGTACTACCTCAAGACCAACGGTTGTAGTGTATGCATCTAAAGATATGACACCTGATTTAGTGATTGTAAGGGTAGGAGGTTTGTCAGATAGGTTTAGTTCCGGGAGATCAGAGTCTTCAGGGTTGGTTAGTCATGGAACTTGTCTTCCGAATAGGTGTAGAATATCTCCAATTGAAGACATAGTGCTCAATGGTCTGATGTGTATAATCAGGTGCACAAGAGTCTCTATTAAGTAGCTGAAATATCCAATCCTAATGGATTTGTACTGCCCTTATGTAAGTCTTCCAACTACCTGAGAAGAGTCTTCAGTGGTTCGTCGACCACAATTGCTTCTAGATGCCTTCGAAATGTAGTGGGAAACATAAGTTTCTTTCTGCTGGGCTTCATAGCATGTTGCATCTATGTTTCTCACTTCGGCTTCGATCTGTTCCTTTTTCAGATCACTTGTTAACCCTTCAGGGTACAATTGCTTCTTTCCCTTTTCATCATTGTGAACAATGTAAGGCTTTGGTTGAAAACCAGGCACAACCTTGATCACAATTCTCTTAGTGATTGGTAAAATAGTGTACCTCTGCCTTGTCATTTGTGTGGGGTATGGTTTGGTTCCTTCATCTTTCAGAAAACCATACATACTTATATCATCATCACTCAACAGAAGCATTGTACTGCTATTTACCAAGATTAGTTGTAATTGTGCCTTGACTGACCTTATTGGGGTTTCTCTGATGATTATAGAAGTGCTACTCCTGACAGGTTGAATTTCTTCAATAATCTTAACTTTCAAATCCTCTTTTCTTAACAGTTGAGAGGTATTATCCTGTGTTGGATTGTGTTCAACCGATTTCTTCTTCTGAACAGCAGTAGGAGTGCTCTTCTTCTGACTAATTTTTGCTTTATATTTCCTTCAATCAGCCTAGGAGTCTGTTGTTAAGGTTAGGGTTTCTTCTTCTCAAACTCTAATTTCTTTTTTTTTATCTCAGTCTCTTTAGCCAATTTAGTTGAATCTTCCTTTAAGATTGAGATTAAGGACCTTGTTTCCTAAGGTGCTTTCTTCTCAAAGTCTTCACCATAAGTCAACTCTTTTTCTTTCTTCTCTTGCTGACGCAGGGTTCGTACTCTAGGCGACCTTTTCGCTTGCTTAGGTATTTCTGAAAGAAGTGTTTCCCCCTTTCTCTTTAAGGACACCTTCTCCATATACCGCAACTGGCTTCCTTCTCTATGAGAAATCGCCTTATCTGACGATTTCTTTTCTCCAACTGCAGGCATTTTCTTGATGGATTGAGATTTTGATTTTCTTGTGGGAGTCTCCTTTTTAGCACACTCCCTCTCAATCCTTGCTATTGTCTTAGAATCTATTTCTTCTTTCTCTAGATTCTTCAAGCCCATTTTGCCAATAGTTGCAGAATTGATGACGCTTTCGATATTCAGCTTCATCCTATTTCCTCTCTCCAAAAGAACTCCAAAATCTCTGAATATTTTTGTCAGCATCATTCCATACGTCTAGCTGGTCAAGTGTTTCTTCTTCTTTACCATATAGTGGAAAATAAGAAATGGTAAATCTATAGGCTGGCGATTAAGTAGATAAAATAGGCATTGTTCATCTAACGTTGTCACCAGATGCCTTGATCCTGTTCTTGGTAGAACACAATGGAAAAGAATTGAGTGTAGATCCCTAGCCTTTGGCACAAGACTTGAGGCCTTCTTCTCCATTGGATCATTGCTTCCATATAATTGTCGATTGATCTCAAACTCCTTCAAGCTAGTTTGCGTCATCCATCTAGCTTTACTTGTGAGCTTCTCTCTAACACACGGACACTTAGTGACCTTCTCGATTATCTTCAGTGTCACTATAATCGACAATCTATCTACCACTGATACAAGAGTATCGTCTATCACTTCCATATTCTTCCAGAAGTCATAAACTTCATTCATGTATACTGTCTCTAGCACTCGAAAGAAGTTCCTCCAAATGGCTGCCATAATCTTCGGTTCAATATCCATGTTGTCCTTCTTCAAGGACTCAAAATCAACAAGTCTTCCACTGGTCATTGCTGGCTCCATTTTTTTGTAGGTAACAATGAACTGAATGCACAAATATCTTTCTCAAGAGGTGAATTTGGTTTCTGAGGTTGAGAGTGTGAGCTAAGAAAATTTGATATCCAAACAGAGTAATGAAAAGCTTTTGTTGAGAGTTCTTCAAGGGTCGATGTCAGGGCATATCAAGAGTGTTCTAGAATAGGTGATGTTCTCAAGACTGTGAGAAATTTTCCCTCCAAAAGTTTCTTGTGACATAAGTTACCAGCTGTAACTCACTGTTACTGTTACCGTTAACTCTTATGACCTTTTATCTAGGTTGTGACGTGTCAGACAGTTGATCACTCAACATCACCATGTTAAGGTTTCATCTGATTTCTTTGAATCTTTCTTCACTTAATGGCTTAATGAAGATGTCTACTAACTGATAGTTCTTCTCAACAAACTGAAGACTTACGATCTTCTTCTGAACGTAGCCTCGTAGAAAATGGTGTCTGACTTCGATATGTTTAACTCTCGAATGTTGAATAGGGTTCTTTGACAAGTTAATGGCACTTGTGTTGTCACAAAAGTCCTCTTCTTGTACTGAATAGTCTTCTAGCTGGTACTTGATCCACAACATTTGTGAACAGTAACTTGTAGCTAACATATACTCGGCTTTAGCAGTTGATAGAGAGATTGAGCTTTGCCTCTTACTTGACCAGGAAACTAAGTTGTGGCCAAGGAAGAGACATCCTCCACTCGTGCTTTTTTTGTCAATCCTATCTCTGGCATAGTTCGCATCACAGTAGTCAATTAACCTGAAATCTTTACTTTTCTCATACATTAAGCAAAGATCAGTAGTACCTGAAAGATATCTCAAAATTCTTTTAACAGCAATGTAATGAGACTCTCTAGGATCTGCCTGAAACCTTGCACACAAACAAACACTAAACAAAATGTTGGGTCTGCTTGCTGTAAGGTAAAGTAAAGAACTAATAATCCCTCTATACAGGGTCTGATCAACCTTCTTGCCAGTTTCGTCATTAGACAAAAGGTTTGAAGGATGCATCGGAGTTGACATTGGTTTTACTTTTTCCATATCATATTTAGTCAACAGTTCCTTAATATACTTCTGTTGATGAATAAAAATCTTTTCTTCACTATACTTAACTTGCATCCCAAGAAAGAATTTTAACTCACCCTTCATGCTTATCTCAAACTCGTTTTTCATCAAATTCTCAAAAAGAATGTATAGCTTCTTTGATGTTGCACCAAAAATAATATCATCAACATAAATTTGAACTATTATGAAATCATTCTTAATGCACTTCCTCAATAACGTCTTATCTACCAAACCTCTATTGAACTTGTTCTCAATAAGAAAAGAACTCAGACGATTATACCAAGCTCGAGGAGCTTGTTTTAAGCCATACAAAGCTTTATGAAGTCTATAGACATTCCTTTCTCATTCTGTAACTTTTTAAAAAGCACTTTAAAACACTTAAAAGGCTCATCTTTATGTGATAAAAACAATACCCAACAAAATCTGGTGAAATCATCAACAATAACAAGACCATACTTCTTTCCGCCAAGACTCAATGCCCTAGTTGGACCAAATAAATCCACATATAACAACTCTAGAGGTCTAGAAGAAGTGACGACATTTTTAGAAGAAAATATTTTTTTAACCTGTTTTCCTTTATGACAACTTTCACAAAAGAAATCCTTGTTAAAACTTATTTTTGGTAAACCTCTTACC
>JANKYE010000013.1:12953404-12963714 GCA_032467995.1 Erythroxylum dillonii
AATTTCTTTACTCATGAATAATCGTCAAAAATCCTCATTTAATAGCCTTAGCTTACAAAAAGATTCGGGGTCCAACACTAAAGTCTCAAGATTTTATGCCTACCAGTGCTTCTAAAAGTTGAAAGTTATCAAGGTTAGAATCATACAAATCCTAAGGAACAACATTGATTTTATGCTCCAAAGAAAGAAAGAAGCTTTTGATTCCCTTAATAGATGCCAGGAACCTTTTTCTAGGTACCACTTTTATCTCTTAATCAAGGCCCAAGAAATACTCGAATTGAGAAAGTATGCAAATGCTTTAAAAAATTACAACTCGTAATTGAGGCAGGAATTCATAATGTTATAACTGAAAGAAAGGGATAGAATTTTAAAATTTTCTACAATGTTTTTTAAGCCGTAAGAAATAGAGGTAAGATAGTCTCACTCCTAGATGCTGAAGGAAAAGAAGTACATGATTAGGAAAGACTTAAGGAACTATCTTTTGATCACTTTAAGAAAATACTAGGGATAAGCAAAGATGCCATATGTCTCTCTGAGGAGCTCAATAGTTCTAGTGGTGGCTCGATTCCTGGTCATCACTCTACTAAATTTACTAAATAGGTTACTCTAAATGAGATCCAAGTCACTCTTTATTCCTTTCATCTAGATAAAGTTCAAAGTCTAGACAGATTTAATGAAATGTTTTTTAATATAATTTGGAGTTAACAAATTCATTAGTCTCAAACATAGTACTAGAATTCCGTAAAAGTGGAAGGGTGCTCACTAAGCTAAATAAAGCCTACATATTCCTAGTTCCTAACATCCTTAATCTCATTTGTCTGAATGGCTATAGACCCATTGCATGGTATAATGTAGTTTATACAATGATCTTAAAGATTCTGGTTAATAGACTAAAAAAGACACTTGTAGGCATTATTAATCCTTAACAAGGAGCTTATATTTATGGGAGATGCATTGGTGATAATATATTGCTAGCTCAATAGCTATTTAAGGGATACAACACCAATAAGGCTATCAAGAGTTGTGCATTAAAGATCAATTTCACCAAAGAATTTGATACTTTAAAGTGGAATTTCATCATTAACTCCTTACAAGCTGTAGAGTACCCATGCAAGCTCATTAGGTGGATTTAGAGTTGTATTTCCTTAACTTCATTTTTTATTTTTGTAAATAAAGAGCATTCCAAAATTTTCAGAGCTGCACAGGGACTTAAGCAAAGTGATCTATTGTCATGTTACTTATTTGCAATCAGTAACAAAATCCTTTCCAAAACCACTTATATGAACATAGCTAAAGAACTAGAATTTAAGTATTGCCATAAATATAGTAAACTAAGGATATCCATCTCTCATTTGCTGATGATCTACTTATGCTAAGTGGAGCCAATTCTGTCTCAATTCATTTACTTATCAACACTCTAAAGAGATACAAAGTTATATCAAGTTTGGCTTTCGGACCCTCTAAAAGCTTATTCTTTATGTTTACAGGTGCTCACCTCGTGCAAGTAAACTAGTCAATTTTATGGGTTTGAATTGTTAATAACTCCTTTTTAAATATCTTTGAGTTTGTATCACCATCAGGAAGCTTAATGTTATTGATTTTTCCCCTTTAATTAACTCTATTTAGAGTGATTGTATTATTAATGCAATAGATCTTTGCCTTATGAAGGGAAGTTGCAGCTAGCTATTTCTATATTAAGTAACCGTTACACTTATAGGTGCTCTCATCTAGCATTGCCAAAAGGAGTAATAAACAAATATTGACAAGTTGATTAGAGATTTCATATAAAGTGGGTGAAGCAGCAAAATCAGAGTTTCGAGTGTCAAATGGGCAACATTATGTTTAACAAAACAATATAGAGGATTAGGGATAACATACATTCAAAAGATGAATAAGATTATATTAGTTAAAATGTTGTGGAAACTATATATAGACAAGGAGAATATGTGGGTGACATGGATGTGCATTTATTACTTGAAAGAGGAAGGTATATGGACCATCAGAATCACCCCAAAATCGTATGGTATTTACAATAAGTTATACACACAAGAGACATTATACAACCCCACTTGAAGCATAAAATAGGGAATGGTAAAGGAAAAATTTTCTAGTTTAACAATTGGCACTACTTTGGTCCCATATACAAATAGGGAATTTCAATCCCTTGGAACCTTAGTTCCTGCTTAAACCCAAGTGCTGATGTTGATCATAGTAGTTAAGGTTGGCCTTTCCACTTTACTAGAGACTTCGATATAATAGATAATATGCCTAACTTGTAACATCCCGTTATCCTATGTTAAGGGTAGAACCTTAGAATAGTGTACATGAGAGATTATTGAGAAGTTAGAAAGTGCATTTCATGCTCATGCATATTATAACATACACACACATATGAATATTAATTATTGCACACGTTAAAATGATTGTACATGCATTTATTGACATTTTCGGGTATAATTGATTTATAAATGTGATTATATTGATAATTATGGATTATATGTATTGAAAATTGATTTGGAGAGTATAAATACTGATTTTGAATTTTTGGTAAAATTTGAAATAGTTTTTGAAATTATGAATATTTTTGAACTAGGAAAAATGTCAAGTGGCAAGACAATCGATAAGTAGTAGTAGAAATAAGAGTCAAATGGTAGTGAAAAATTTTATAAATGATATTTGGATTTAATGACATATGTTATTGAAAATTGGGAGACAATTGGAGACAAATAGACTAGTTATAAAAGGAAACCATAACGTTCTGTTTTCAATATTTATTAACGTGGATCTCTTTGGGTGTTTTGGAGATAAACTAACATGAGTTTAGAGCTAATAAAAAGGAGTACTATGGTGTTTTTAAATGAGATCAATTAAGGTGATAGTTAGAAGTAAA
The DNA here is from genome assembly GCA_032467995.1 of Erythroxylum dillonii. Classification (NCBI taxonomy): domain Eukaryota; kingdom Viridiplantae; phylum Streptophyta; class Magnoliopsida; order Malpighiales; family Erythroxylaceae; genus Erythroxylum; species Erythroxylum dillonii. The sequence goes on from JANKYE010000013.1 coordinate 12,956,295, forward strand.
ATGAATGTGAGATTAGAGTTAAGCATGTGCAGAAATTTAGTGATGAATATATATATATATATATGTAGATGTTCTATTTTTGGTATTATGGTCAAACATAGAATATGATTTGTTTGTGATTGAAATTGATCTGAAATGGAAGTAGGAATGAAGAGGAAATAATGAGGACATAAGCTAGAAATGATAGACAAAGCAAAAGAGATGAATTAGGATGAAAATGGTGATGAAGTGTGCTGGAATATGTTAGATGAAGTGTTTTCACTAAACATGCATATGTATTTTAGCCATATCTTGATCTATACATATCCAAATGGGTGATTTTAATTTTATATTAAACTAAAGACATATGGATGTATTTTTATGAAGGAATTGAATTTGAATTCTATCTTTAAGTGTTTCAAATTTGGCTTGAAGTTGAGTACAATGTGTTGTTGCGTTTTGGGAACAATCTGTAATATTTTAGGTATAACTTGCAGAATACTGAACCAAACTGCATGAAATTGGTATCATTAGAAACTTAAGACATATAGGAAAATTTTTTTATAGAATTTATTACCTAATTACTTCTTTTTGCTTGTCAAAATAGTCATGCAAAATTGACCCAAAATTTTGTTTTAAGAATAGCCATTAGGTAGTGCACAGAACCTCAGGGGAGTTGCACAATTGTGACATAGAGGAGAAATCAGATAGTGCATGATCGTGCACAAGCATGATCATGACAGAGAGGAGATATCAAGAAGTGCATGTGATCGTGATAGACAGGAATCAATAGGAAGTGCACGATCGTGACAATGAAGGTGTAATGCTTTCTGACAGTTTTAAATACCCTTCACTCTTTTAACCATAACTTCTTCTTGAGGCCTCTAATTGACTTGAAATTTGAACCAAGAACTCCTTACACATTGTCCTTGCTCTCCAACAAATTTCATGGTCATCTAAATTCATTAGGAAAGGATTGATAATGATTGATTGGTGACGTTACAATAATCAAGTGTATTGAGCCATAAACCTTAATGCTTGATTAAGTGATGAACTGAGAATAAATTTGTATTATTGAGGTGTAAACCTAAGTTCAAATTAGACATATATGAGTTTTGAAGTATGAATAACCATGGGATGAGAATAAAGGAAATATACCCAGAATTGTCATTGAGCATGCATTGTACATAATCCATATATACATATGTGCATACATGAGTGCTTTTATAATTGTGCAAAGTTGTGATGCGTGTAAATGTGTGTTGCATGATATAGAAGAGCAATCAGAGCGACAAAATTTAGACATTGTTGGGACTTCGAGGCAATAGCTATCTAGAGCAAACTGTTAATAACCTAGATGGTCTCACCTGATTAATTGTTAGTTTTAAATTCTATATGATTGTGTTGATTCTGGACATAGACTATCTGAGGCATTTGATGCTTGAAATACATATTTGAAGTGCTCATTGAATGTGAATTTGAAAAAATAGGTGATTCTCAACATATTTGAAGTGCTCATTAATGTGAATTTGACAAAATAGGCGATTTTCAATGTATATGTTGAATGTCGGACCAAGGTCTGATGACAAATATGAATGAATTTGTGATAGTGAATATGAATGTGTAACTTTCAGCACATTTGATTGACTAAATACATGTGATGCATATCATTACATGAATGCATGATAACATAAAGGAATTTGTGACCAGTCTGAAAGAGCTTAAAGCTCAAAATATACACAAGAGCCACAGGTATCTAAAACAAGCTCGGTATCCACAAGAGATATGGGCCAGTAAAAAGGCACTCGGTCATGACAATAACAATTAGAAGTGAGTCTCATGTGCATTGCATATATAATTGATATGTATGTTTTAAATGATCAAAATGAATTGTTTGACTGCTCTGAACGTGAAATGTGAAATAAGTGATCAAAGTGATATATGATATTATACGATTATTAGTGAAATGATGTGAATTATGTGATTATATGAACTATATGTGTTATGTGTTATGAGTGAGCCATCAATGATGGGTAGCTCACTGAGTTCACAAAACTCATCAAAATGCAACGTTGACATTTCAGGTCCGATAGAGCATATTAGTGACAGAGAAACTCTAAAAGCAACATAGTTCTTGTACTTTTGGATAGAAAAAATGACTCAAAGGTTGATCAGCTGAGATTGAAGGATCTAGATAAGATTTTTTGTATAATTCCTCATATAAGTAGCATGTTCTGTATACAGAGATGTAAACTCTGATTAGTTTTTGTTATTGTACGTATATGGGTGTTGTTGTAAAGCTACAATGTATATATTGTTTAATAAATGAAATGAGAAATTTTGGGTTTTTAATTATTGTGTCATTCTCTATGATGCCTTATAAGAGAGCATAATTGCTCTAACATGCCATTATTATAGGTTATGTACTTGAACGTCCTCATGATGTTCTAGCATATACTTTATGGTAGTAGGGTGTTACATAACTACTCTCTAAACCAATCTAGAGAAGATTATATCTAATGGACTGAGGATAAATTTCTAAAATGCATTACTGCATCCTATAAGAAACTTCTCCTATTACATTTTACACTGAATAAATGGTCCAAACTTATGTAGGAATTTAATATTGCACCATCCCATTTATTCAAATTATGGCTTGTAGCTTTCAAGAAACTTGGAACTAAGGACATACTTAATTTCCCTATAGCAAATACTAACTGTGCTTTATTTGCAACCACAAGTAACGACCATGATCCATTTATACTTTAATTGTGGATACTCATTATCCTTATGGTCTCATATGCTAAGATTTTTCAATATGTAATTGTATTGCTTTGGATTGCTCATAAACAATTATATGGGCTTTCAAACTTTAAATGTGATGTAAAGGCAATAAAAAAATATCTATAGTGAATTTTTGGTACACTTTTTCTAGAAGGAAAGGAATTATAGACTTTTTGGAGATAAAGAACTTGCTGTTACTGACAACCTCAAGAAGGATAATTCTTAAGATTAGGATAGCTGCCACAATAAGGGCTTATAGACTTTTTGGAGATAAAGCATTACTGTTAATGTCAATGCCACTAAAATTGTGTCCTAAACTATCCTTGTGACTTGATCCAAATTTCTTCACATTGTTATTCATTCATTCAATTTAAAGTTATATACATAATATTTTGGTCTATATATTGCCTACTTCAATGATGAACTCTTTAGTTATGAGCTGTAATTATTGCTTTACGTCAATGTATTTACTTACATTTCAAGGAAAAAAAAACAACAATAGAAACAATTTTAACCAACAACCAAAGTGTTGCTATTTTAAATTATGTACTCACTCACTCACTCACACACACACACACAAACATAAATATATCAAGACACTTTTTTTTGCCCTTTTAATTTCCTTCCTTTTATAAAGACAAAACCTAGTCTTCAATCTCAAATTTTTTCTACAAACTCCCTCTATCATGTCCACTTACAAAAATCATACAACATCTATCATCAATCATCTTCTATTCAATCTTCTCTTATGAGTTCACTTCATTGGCTACCTAATTAATAGGTTTTACATTGCTCCCACCAAATAGCACCATTGTCATCTTCTTCTCCTCCTTTATACAAATATCATTTTCCTTCATGATGTTTTAAATATAAGCACAAAATTGAACTCAAAGGTAAACGATGGTCAATGGATGAACCAAGTCAGTTACGAGTTTGGTTTTATAGTATTTGGGTTTCAAAGGTTTATATTTGGTTGTAACAATTGTTTCATGATGTCTTTGATGCTTTGGGTTCTTTTTCTACAACTTAAACGTGACAACAATTTTCTTTCTCTCTCAAGAGGTTAATTTGGTTTAGTTTGTGTTTGGCCTCAAGTATATGAATGACATTTGTGCCTCTCTATACATATTTCTCAATTTTAATATATGATTTTATTTGTGGATCTTTGTTTTAGGATAGGTTCTTAGTGTAAATGGTATAGCAGGTCTTTGTGGGTATTATTGCTCATGCTTCCAATTAACAAAGTTTTCACATTTATTATCTATGGTTTTTGGTTTTTATTGCTTCTTTAATTTTTTGACCATGATTTGAATTTCAAAATATTAAAATTTTTAAAATTTATGTGTTTGAGTTTTTTTCATGTTTTTTTTCTTTCTGTTTAGGAAAAATTAAGGTCAAAAACAAGGAATATATGATTAAAGGAGTGTTCCTTATCTAATTTAATTCAAGTATGCTTCTTTTCAAGGTGATTATGTTGATAATAGAGTAAGTTTTCTACTCCGTTTTCTAAATTTTCTAGTTAATATTTGTTTTTGCATCTTGGTAGGTTAGGTATTGATAAATCCAAGACCCTTGATACAAATATAAGCATTACATGTTCCATAAAAATGTTTATCATTGCAATTTCTTTCAAATTCATAAAACCTTTATATTTTGATTTTTGTCAAAAAGTTGTATATCCAAGTTAAAATCAACTAAAAAACTCTATAATCACAAATAAAATTTCCATTTCAAAAACACATTCACATTTTAAAAGGCAATATAACCAAACACAAAGGTGTAGGCTCTCTTTCATAAAGCATTATAAGAAACCATTAAAAGAGTATAACTCTTGTCTTATAAAAGTTTCTATTGTCATTTTATACAACTTTAGGTGAGAACATAAAGTATTGGTATACTTAATAGCTTGGTACTAACAATGTGTTTTAGGTATAGATTTTATCAAATTATATTATTTATAAACTAGACTTAATTCAAAACATATAAATACCAAATTTTGGTCTTAATGACTTTGTTTTTAGGAAAGAAAAGAAATGATAAATTAAAATAAATTAAATATAACTAAGGAAATTTATATAAAGATGTATAACTTGAAAGAAATTTACTAAAGAAAAGTACATTTAGACTTGCAGCCAAGTATAAAAGTGGTTTGCTTGATATCTTAGATTTTAAATATGTGAAGAGGAACTGTTACTTGCTCTTCAATCATTTTCATTGTGTCCTTTTTATCCCCCCAGGTAAGGTCCTAATTATATTTCCTCTCAAATGTTCCTCCTTTTTTGTATGAAGGGACCATTTATTTCTTATAACAAACAAAATGAAAGAAAGCACCTCCAATTAATAACTTAAAAACACATAAAAGTCAAATTTTTTAGTTTTAAAGAAATTCCATTTCTAACTCTAGGTCTAATGATTAGGTTACAATTCTAGATATTGGCAAGATGATTACAAAACCTTGGTTCTAACATCATTTTTATTTCAAAGTGAAATAACAAATGTCTTCCTAATACCTTTTATCTTTTACAAAACTTAAAGCACTTTAATGTGAAAAGAAAACTTGACATATGTAGCACTAAATAGATACATTATAGACTTGCTATATCAAAGCCATGTGTCTTTTTTCCTTGCCAATAACAAAATATTATAAATATAACCAATAATAGAAAAATAATCCATAAGCCCTAACTGAATTATCAAATTCCTTAATTAATTTTAATAATATTTAAAATAACAATAGGACCACATAATTTACTTTGCCTATGTTTTTATTATAACTTCCCAAGTAAAAAAAACAATTATTTTCATGAGAGCAATAACATGTAACTTCATTAACCATGTCTTTGTAGATTATAAAATTACTAGTCAAGCATTTAATTTGCATATAACTAAAGCAAGAAACCAAAGCTGATAAATTTATTATTATTGGGATACTTCAATTGGATTTCTCTTAGACAATCTACTAGCAATTCAAATTAGCTTATTGTGTCACAATGATATTTTCCCTATTATGTATTAGACATCGTAAAGCATTATAATATTATCAAAATTTTCAAATCACATTGATTTGGTTTCTTTAACATATATATATGTAGTTGGTCATAGTTTCTTTTTTCAAAGTAAAATTTCATGCATTTATACTAGATTTATTTTAAAGAGTGGTTTCCAATATGTTGATATTAATATTGAAACTTGTTGCAAGACTAGAATATTAACTGAAAATTTTACTTATATATTCTTTAACATATTATATATGTTATGTTTCTATGTTGTTTCACTGAAATGGTTAAATTGTCTTATCAAGATCTTATTTAAAACTTCAAATTCAAGTTGAGATTATTAGAAGTGTATTATATCTTCTCATACATTTAACAAAGGAGAATACAAAGCAAACTTTTTATTCTCTTTGATGAATAGTAAGTTGTCTGTTAAAAAGAGAGATAGGCATTAGATGATTTTTCCTTAATATAATGATGAATATATGAGTTTAACTGATCATCTTATTAAAAGGGGTTTTTCTAAGGTGGCTAATGGGAATGGAATTTTTTGTCCATGCAAAAAGCGTTGTAATTATTATTAGTATAGAAAAATATTGTATATGATCATTTTATTATTGATGGATTTGCTTTGAGATATGATGGTTGAAAATTTAAAGCGGAGGGATCAATAATGCAAGTATAGATATAGATGATGATAATGAGTTTGATGGAAGGTCTACATATGAAAATATAGACGGATTACTACGTGAAACCTTTAGAGATATAAATGAAGGTAACCGATAATTGTACAAGTGTTGGTAATTGTCCAAATTTTTATGCTATGAAGTTCTTTAGGTTCATAGGGGAAGGAAAACAAGAGTTGTATCTAGTTGTAAAAGTTTTTCTCAACCTTCTTTCACCATTTGACTATATCTTTCTAAGTGTACTCATGGAATTAGTAATGTGGAATGTACTGATCTTATTGGGATACTTAAAGAGGCCTTTCCTATTGCAAATATTCATGAATTTATTAATGTAGTATAGAAACTTTTGAATCATTTAGGACTTTATTATGAAAAGAAAGTTGATATTTTTCTACAACCATTGATTAAAAAGTTCATAGAGTTGGTGGGAGATTTAGGTAGAGACATATGATTCTTCAACTAACCAATCATATAAGATACATACAACCTTGTTATGTACAATTAGTGGCTTTTTAGGATATGCAATATTATTTGGATGGAGTATAAAGGGCAAGTTAGCATGTCCTAATCTTCATTATGAAACTTGTTATAAATATTTAAAGCCTAATGGGAAGACTTGTTATCTTCATCATCTAATATTTTTAGATATAAATCATCCCTAGAGGTGTGATAAGAGATCATTCAATGGTGATATAGAGATGGGAGAATCATCAATTTCTTTGTCAGGATCTGATGTATTAAAGCTTATTAGTGACTATCATAATGTGCTTGGGAATACAAAAAAGAAAAAAAAAACACTAAGTGACACGACCCGCCTTTTTGGGCCGTGTTGGCACTAGGGAATGGGTAGGCTTAACGTCACCAAACCCGTAGTAAGCCCAACTTTTCTATGTTCTATTAAAAATCCGGCATAACTCATTCATGTCTAATTAAACCTTATACCTGCTTAATAGGTTGTAAGAAGTAAGGATCTAAATC
>JANKYE010000013.1:12993818-13009613 GCA_032467995.1 Erythroxylum dillonii
TTTTCTGATCTCTGCGTGGATACCTTTAGAGATAGTCTCTATTGGCTATTCAGGTTTGAGTTTTCATATGGATACCTGGATCCTGGGGATCGGGAAAGTCCCGGGAACAAATTTTTTGTTTTCCGCTGCCTGAACATGTGATGTTCCTCCCGGGATTTTCCTACACAAATATTTCTGAACTATTCTTATACTGAAACAATGTTCTGTACTCAACTTCCATCCAAAAATTGATATTCTGAAAGACTGAATCAAAACTTGATTTCATCAGACAATTTTTAGCCTTATCTCTCTAGTTTAACCCAAATCAAGAAGCATCTCATTTGGATAACTAGAACAAAAGTTATAGCTCAAACACTTTGGGACTGTTACTAAGCCGAGATTATACACTATACCCAAATTCACTCTAGAAATTGAAAGTCTTAGGGACTGAATTGAAATTCAATTCCTTCTAAAAAAACTTGTAGCTCTATGTCTCTAGTTTAATTAGAAACAAGAATCAACTCATTTGGAGCTCTACATATCAAGATATCACCAAAATACTGAACCATGTTCAGTAAAAATATCCACTCATACCCTTTTATCCGATCCTATCACTTTGATTCAATCAATCTTTCTCAAATTATTCTCAAAAATCATAAATTTCTTATAAAGAGGTAGAGGAATGTCTTAAGAATTCAACGCTTTAAAAATCAGGTCAATCGGAGGTCAAACGAAAAAGTTATGGCCAAAAGAGTATCGAATGCTCATCAACCTCTCAAAACTTCAAAGTTTCCATGGTGCAATTGCACCGTAGCGACTTTTGCCATCAAAACTCCAATGTCGCCGTAGTGATTTTGCAATACATTGCTTTTTTTTCTACCCCTCAAAGTCGCCGTAATGTTATTGCACTACGGTGCTTTTTGGCCTAAAATCTTAAAAGTCGTCGTAGTGCTTTTGCACTACGGTGCTTTTCTACTTCTTCTTTTTCACAGATATCTCAATTTCTAAATCCCATAACTTTTGATCCAAAACTCCAAAATTTACAAACTTTATATCAACGAAAATATAATAGAAATATCTACAACTTTTATGAAGAACTTAAAAACAATTTCTGTCTATATAAGGGTCAAAATTCCAAATCAATGGAGTTGTCCCGAAAGTTCACTCTATGCAACAATATAAACTTCAAATGATCATAACTTCCAACCCTGATATCAAAATTTTCATACTTTATAGCATTAGAAAGCTAGCAAGATAATCTACAACTTTCATGAAGACAATTTTATCAAAATCTCTCTAGATCAATACAAAAAAATCACCGAAGTTTCAGATCAAAAATCTAACTCTCCACTATTCATTCCCAAAATTTTCAGACTTCAAAGTTTCAAAAACACAAACATTAATTCAACTTTTTATTCTAGTCATTTCCACTCCATTTCTACCAACTTATTCATCATAAATTTCATAGCACTACATAAAAATACAAGACAAGTTTCTCATCACCCACAACACAAACATACACAAAACACCCATTTGATGCATTAACCTCAAAATATCATTCAATTACTCCAATTAACATTACCCAAATAAAACATTAAACACCACCAATTCCTCATTTAATTTCATTTAATAAATCAAATTTCTAAGAAAAATTTGGGGTCCAACATCCTGTACTTAAAGAGTCCTTTAAGATTCCAAGGCTTAAGAGCGCTTAACAGGATCTTGAGAAATGGAGTTCATTAATCAAGATCCTGGACTTAAAGAGAGTCCTTTAAGGTTTATCCATTCAAACATAGTGATTTCTAATCCCATCAAATTAGTTTTGAACTATGATAGCCAAAGCTCATTTTCAAGGGGATTTTATCACTTGTCTTAATCTTTTCATTTTCTATTTTCAAAAACCAAAAAATACTATTTACATGCTTTTTACAATGCATTTTAGTTTAATAATATTTTCAAGATCGTAACCCCCTTCTTACTAAATTAGCTGCATTTCATGACATATAAACTAGCCTAGGTCCATTTCATTAGGTTTTGATTAAGTGAGGCAACCCAAGGTTGCATTCTATATTGCAATCCTTGAAATTAAATTATTGTTTATTCAGGTTCCAAAGGTCTTATCTTAAGATCAAAACGAAGAGCCAATCAACCTATGACATTGAATCACTTGATCACATCTTTTAAGTGTTGTCATACAAGTTAATTATGGAGAAAATTTCTCAACTTGTTTGATCCGGAAGACAAGAGCTTCAGCTAGTTGGAATGTCTATCTTGGATCATGGGTTTGAAATGGAAAAGTAAGGAAGATTGCAAGGTGTTTAAGGTTGGTTTCACTATGCTAGTGCATTTCTTTTTTTTCTTTTTTTTTTGGAAACGTTGTCATGTGCGCTCAGTGCATATTATTCATATCCAAAGATAAAACGTCATACAAAATGCTTGGAGGGCATACCCCCCATTCGAAACCAGATATAGAATCAGTTACCCTAGCTATCTTATGTGCAACCTGATTCGTTGATCTCTTAATAAAAGTAGTAGAAATAAACTAATGCTCATTAATAAGAGCTTTACAATCCTGGATAATCATCGAAAAATATGAAGGAAAATTTTGTGTGGATGTTAGAAATTTGGTAATGATTTGGCAATCTGTTTCCATACAAATCGGAGGAAATGAGAGACTTTTGATCCAACTTAGGGCTCTCGAAAACGTTACGCTTCACCAATTAAAGGATCCCTCCATCCCAGTATAAGCATTGCCTTAGTGCATTTCATTTGGATGATGAGAAACAAGAAGTTATTTGGGAAATCTGAACCGTACAACAAATTTACCTAGATGGAGTTTTACCTTATGTTTCGATTCAAGATTGAGACAACCCATTATCTTAACATAATTCATTGTAATTGTATCACTTATAAAATTAACAGTGCACCACAAGCATTATCTTAATGTGTAGTTTGCTATTATATTACACTCCAACTATTGAGGATGAATTTCATTTCTCATTATAATTTCTCCCGTTTTGAATGAATACATTGTTTATTTTAAATATAAAAAAACCCTCTTATCTATCAGTTTTGTATGCTTCTGCATATTCTTCTTTATGCATCTTGCCTATCCTACATTTCCTTACCACTGTTTTCAATGTAGATTTGTCCACTCAAAATATATTATCTTTAATAAGCTTCTGTATTGAATTTTTCCCAAAGAAAAAAGGCCTTCGTGTTGAGCAATGGATTGAAATGAGTCCTCTCCATTTTACCATGTAGTCACCATCGTTGCAGTCAATATTTGATTTGATTTCTCTGCCTACCCATAAGCAACACAGTGTTGCTGACGAAAGAAAAACTGAATACATCTAAAATGCAGTAAGACAATCACAAAAAACCACTATGCTAGAAGAATACAGATATCACTTAAACCTGGCTACAGTCTAGACAGGTGATATATAAGATAATCCACAGGCTGAAAATACCCCATAGCTTTGAATTTCAGACCCATGCAAGTCCAACATTCATATTTCATATGAAACAATAATACACTACGCAATGACCTTAGAACATAAGGATATGGGAAGTATTCAATTCATTTTATTTCTTTCTCCTCTGAAACTGCATGAGAACGTCCCGAGTCACATGGAAGCAAAGCCTCACCAGCAACTATCTGCTTTGGCATGTACTGAGACTTGTTCACCGTACTTTGTCCACCAGCTGCAAGCATCACAGAATGGATACCGGCAATATTACTGCTTCCATTACCATTTTGCGTATTTGTGTGAACAGGAATTACAGGATTGGTCGGGAAACCATTATTTAGTCTCTGGAGATGGGAAGCCGGAGCATTAACACTAGGAACAAGTTGTGGGTGGGGAAAGAAACGGTTGGAGTTTGGTTGCACTGGACCAGTAACAATTTGAGTTGCATCTGCTTGGCCACGTAGCTGGCCATCCATGCTAGGCATGTTGTATCTTGCCAAAAGCATTGGGTTCAAGCCTGTCACCTGTTTAACTTGTTCTTCAACCATTTTGACCTGGAAAGTTCACATAATATGTACACGTGATAAATGCGGTTAATATAGAAGCATCTCATAAATTAAGTTGCCCATATCATTTCACAATATCAAATACACTAAAATATTATTCTTAAAACCAGGAAAAATAGTAAGTCACAAGGTACCAAAGTTAAAGCCACAACCCCAAATAACTGTCAACCAAGCAAAGCAACCTCAATTCATATGCCATCATTTTAATGCCTATTTTGACTTTGTGATAGCCTGCCATTCAATGCATTTGAGGGATCTACAGCAAAGCAGATCTTTCCAAACATGCTCCATGACACAGTCAAATTTAAACAAGAAATTGACAACAATTCCATCTTGCTGACAGAGTCCATATTGAATAAGTCCAAAAGTGAATAACTAAACAAATGCAAGTACTCAGATGAACCCTTAAACTGACAAAGTATAAAGATATCAACTTACCTTTGCTCTTAATGTTTCTATATTAGCCCTCAAGATCCTATTGTTAACAACAGCCTCATCACAGTTCTTATTAACATCAGTTTGGCGAGATAGCAATGATGAGCGTTCATCCCTTAGCTGACTGACCTATTCAATGTGGCATAAAAGCTAATAAACCTTGAATACAAATAAACCATTTGAAATAAAAGGAAAAGCAAAGAACTGGTCTGGAAGTAAAGTTTTGGATAAAACCTGTGTCTCCAGTTCATTCAGCTGAGCTTGTTTTCTTTTTCTCGAGCGTCTGGCAGACTCTCGATTTGACTGCATCCTGAACCATCATGAAAAGTTCCGCATAGCAATTCCTTAGGACTATCCTCTTTGTATCAAGTTATGAAGCTACATATTGTCAGCATTCAGGAATCTCAATGCTAAAATTAGATTCCTTTCCCCAATTCAAATGCACCCTCCACACCAAGATAAAAAGAGCAAAGTGGACGTTCATAATAAAACATTTCAGTAGGAACAACAATGTTCCAACTTTTCAAGAGAGAGTTTCATATAGCAGAAGACTGTTTGTCAAACATTACCACAGACCAATACTTGCTTGGCTGTTTGAAGCAAGTTTTCTGACACAATGTGACCCATAGTTAAAATAAAAGATTAAAAAAACCTTCATTTTCCATCAAAGTAATATTCGGAACACTCAAACAGCAGAAAGACAGACAGTAACAAACTCTGCTTACCTCCTCGCGCGTTTTGCATCAGTAGGATCCATATTTTCATTAGTTCCTGTGTCTCCGTCAAGGTCATCATCATCTGAATCTTCCTTTGATGAGTCACTGGTTGTTTGCCTAACTTGAGTCTCCTCGTTTCTTTGCATAACAGGTAAAACTGGGATTTTAACAGATTCACCGTTAGGTTTCTTTTGAAAAGTTGGTATACCAGATCCTGTATCTGCAATAGTCCATTTCATAAAAAATAATGTATCTGGAGAACAAGGCACATTTCATCCAGTGCAAAACAAATTTGTGAATTAGAAGTCGTGAAACACAAAGCTCCAGAGCATTACTTAATCATCTACATGTTACCATATAAGACACCATGGAAACAGAGTGTGAATACTTTTTTGGACAAAAAGAAAAATGAAAGATGGCAGTTTTCCAAGATGTAGATGCTGGAGCTAACATTAAGTTGATCCAAAAGATCTAATTTCAGTGAGCCAATGATTTTTAGTTTTCAGTTCTTAATTTTCTTATACTTCTGCATGCAAATGAATTTCCTCACACATTTACCGTAACTCAATTAGCGTATTGGATTCAAACCGTCCTCTTGTAACTAAAAGCAATCCCATACCCACAGCACCTTTCAAAATCTTGGAGCAGTTCATGTATATATCCAAATTCTCACGCAAAACATGCAAAGCAAATTTCACATTTTAAAATCTGCTCAGATCACGATAAACTGAAAAACCCAGTTGGTGAACAACATTGCATATATGTAAACGAACGACTTAATAACAATCAAGAATCATGCACAATCCTACGAACTCATTACCGGAAGCTTTTGATCCCGACTGAAAATTACCATCATGGCTTTGATCACGAGTTACAGAGGGAAAATTTTCAGTCTTGGCACCCGGTACCTGTATTGACATTCAAAATCCCCAATGAAAACACATCCCCTAACAAAACACAATCAACCCAAAAATAAACTCCCTTCATACAGTCTCCTCCGAAAACACATACCATAGACATGGCCGCGGCGGCGCAAGCCTGATCGAGTTTAGACTTAAGAAAGGCACGGTACTGCTCGGAATCAATCGCAGCCGATGGATTGCGATCTAACGGCTGGGGGAGAGTAGTGTATGGCGGAGGAGGATTAAGAGCACGTGGGAATTGGATTTCAAGCACTTCATCGTCGCAATTTCTGCGTCGAGAGGACGTCGGCGACTGCGGCTGAGCCTTGTCGTCGGTGGCGGAGTTGGAAGCAAAGCAAGATAATTCTTCTAGAAACTTGTCGAGCTCCCACTCCGATGGGCTCCGATTCATCGCCGAAGCGGAAGTGTTGACGATCGATTGCCAGAAGGCGTCGGAGAGATCTTCCACCGAGAAAGCAGTGTTCATTGCGTGACTTTTGGTTTTCGCTCACAAAGAAACAAATGATGTGAATATGATCGTGGTGTTTATAGGAAATTAGCCACGTGTGTTATTTATTTGCGTAAGTTAAGTGGGGAATCTTTTAAGTGCCGCCGCACGCAATAGTGGAACCATGGGCAGAGGCAGAGCAGAGTCATAAATTAAACAAAAGTCAATCCGAAAAGTATCATTTTAAGAAAATAAAAATAAAAATTATTATTTATGATATAAAAATAAATAAAAGTAACTTCAATTATTATTCACTGTAAAACAAAGTTGGACTCTCCTACAGAGTCTGTGCTCTGCTCAAGAGAGGGCAGGGCAGATTTTAATGCCTTGTATTATTCACTGTAAAACAAAGTTGGACTCTCCTACAGAGTCTGTGTTCTGCTCAAGAGAGGGCAGATTTTAATGCCTTGGTGAATGTCTCCAGTTCCTTCAATCCTTCCTCTGGTGACTTGGCATCGCCCAACACCTTAACCATGGCACTACCGATTATGACACCATCAGCGCCCCATCCTGCTACCTGCAACAAAACTCCATATAAGTTGTAAGTCTAAGTTCATCCAACTATCAGCATCAGAGGTGTAACCTGTTTCACTTGCTCGGGTTTCGATATGCCAAAGCCGACAGCGACAGGCTTGTTTGTAATCTGTTAAATTAGAATTGCAGCTGCTAAGCGTGTGAAAAAGTGTTCGCTTCATAATAACATTGTCAACATATATTAAACAGCCGAAATAGTTATTTGTACTAGTTTTCTTTCTCAAAATTATAAGAACAGTAATAAGGTTTGTCAGATCTGTCATAAGGACATACCTCTTTGATTTCCTGCAGAAGGGTTTGAACTCGATCACTTACAGATGCACGTGCTCCAGTAACTCCAATAGAACTGACCTATATTTCCAGCACAATCGACTCGTCAAAAATGTTTCACCTTATATGTTCTCAACTATCATCTATACTGGAAACAACTATGGGAAAAACGTATGAACTTTAAAAGCCCCTTACAAGATACACAAATCCTTCTGATGCTTTGACAATGGCCGCCATTCGTTCTTTGGGAGTAGTAGGTGTTGTAAGAAGTACCTATACCAGCAACATGTCAACAGAAGATGGAAAAGATGCATTGGTAGAATATAAGAAACATGGTTCAGGGCAAACAAGGTGGCATATATTTCCTCATTAATCCAAAAGAACTGTATTGCAAAACTTTGGAATCACAACTTATCGAATATAAACCTCTTCGTTAACCCAAACCAAAGAGAAACCCTTCAGTTAAGGAGTTGGAATTTACCCTCCTCCACCTTCCTTTCCTTCATGTTAGGAAAAAATTATTTTCTTTTCTTGTCAATAAGGAGATCCACAAAATGATTAGAATGATCAGGCAACTGGGTTAAATCAGCACCATCATATCCAAACGTAGAATGGCATGAATTTGCATATCACTGGTATTGTATTTGAATGTCAGAATCACCATAAAAGGTCGACCATGGTTAATGCATGCAAGTGCAAGAATGATTCAAGTCAAGCACACAGCACAAGATTACTTGTTAAAACAATTAATTTTTTGGCATGTAAGAAGCTATAAAATGCGGACAATTAAAATTCAAGTACATCCTGCAGTACAAACCAGTTCAATCTGATTCTTCAAAGCTGCTTTCCTAAGAAGCTCTGTCTCCTCCAAAGGAACATCTGGGACCACAAGGCCTGCAAAAAACACCAGCATAAAACATTCACCACTCGCAGAAATGACAGAACGAACAAAAATAGCCAGTAACCATTAGCCATAGTGCAAAAGTGTGAGAGTGTCAAACCCCCACTTATGCAGTTACGCAAAATTTGCCTAATACATAAATTATATAGTATGTCAAAATTAAGTGAAGCTTAGAAGAGCGACTTTCCATTACATTACCATGTACACCAATTTCTTTTACAGTAACCATGAAATTGTCAATTCCACGCTTTAAAATTGGGTTGTAGTACGTAAACAGAGCTACTGGACAGGATAGTTGCGGAATCACCTGTCAGTCAACAGCGAACCAGTTGAGGAAGTTGAATCAGGACCAAAATAGTAAAGTTTTGGACAAGGATACTGAAATATAAACACGGCTATTTGTTTATTCATATGTAAGACTGCAAAATGGGACAAAAGGAAGAAGTAAAAGTCTAGACATGACATTGAAACAACAATGAAAAGCATAATCAACAAAATAGTGTTGACATGAAGCTTACAGTACGAAAGACAATATTAACAAAGGATAAAATGTGAAAAAACAAAATGATCATTTCATATAGACATGTAACAGCCCTCTTGTGAGAAGAAAAATACTATTCATGTCCTTGAAAAGCGCTTTTGAAACTCCATGCAAAAGGCAATAAACTTTCAACAAAGAAATACTCCAGATGAGAAGAATCTTTAGCCAGTACATTTCGTTTCAACTCAGAGTAAACTTCTGTGAACAAAACAGCTTTAAGTTGAGAGTTGGCTCTGGTCTTTTGTATATAACATCCAAATAAGAAAAAAAAAAATCATATGCAGCCGAAATTGGCCAACAATACATATCTCTATGTATATAAAGGCAACTAGACACTACTTGGTGTTATTACCTCCTTCAACATTGATAGAACTGCCTCAAAATTGGTCCCCCTTGCCAAGGAACGTGTAGCTGCCGCCTAAAGAATAGCAATCACTAGTAAGAACATCAAACAAGAAAATGCATTCAACGAGTGACAAAATTATTATCGAACCTGAATAACTGGGCCATCTGCCAAAGGATCAGAATAAGGCACACCAAGCTCAATGATATCTGAGCCACAGGAGTCCAACACTTTTAAGGCTTCTGCTGTAATTGACAGGTCAGGATCACCCGCTGTGATGTAAGGAATGAGTGCTACCTGGACATGGAGGATCAATCATTACTTAAAAAGATACAAACTTTTTCATATTGTAAAAGTGTTTTCCTTTCACTTTCAAAATTCATTGGTGGGACGCTATTCCTCCCCCTCATCCCCTTCTGTTTAGAAAATTCAAAATCCTATAATAGATCAAGAATCACTTCCAAAATGCTTATCTTAATTACAGTCCTCCTAATCCTAGCTAACCAGTCATCAAATTGATAGGCCAAATGAATTATCACTAGACCTCCTCTTTTCATCCTAGGTATAAATAGACGGTTAAACATATCACCTCATTATGAAGTTAATGAATACCGCAAAAGAAAGTAGATGAACTGAGTTCCAAAAAGTTCTCAATCTTTAGAGGGAATTTTATCATCACCCGAAATCAACATTAAAGAACGCAATACTTGGCACGAGATATGCCTAGTCATACAACCATCTGTTTTTCCATGTTGCGATGCTAACAGATCTGAGCACTTCGTCTGTTGCTAGTGTTATTTACTGCAAGACTTAAATATGATAACGAATAAAAAAATATCCGATAATATGGACACACAAATGATTCCTCTATGCACCTGCAATCTCCAACAAATGGAATAGCGAACCAAGAGATAAGAAGAATCAATTGGAAAACCAGAAAGCATCTCCAAAATTCTTCATGACCTCATAAGAACAAATTTCCTCCGTCTCCAGCGAACACTACACTAACTAGTTTATCCTTTCAATGTCTAGATACAAAACAAAACCACCACCGGCCCTACCCCCAAGAAAGCTGCCAACTTTCTGTATTGTTACACACCATGAATTGACCATCAACTAACCCAATGAAACCCAAAAGCAACAAAGAAAATAAATGACTAAAGAATGAGAAAAGGTGCGTACTTTTCCTTGTTTCTTCAGCTGCGAGAAGGTCTCAGTAATACTCAAACTTGGGCCTGCAGTGCGAGCAGCCATTGCTGCAAAACTCCTGGTCGAAACATTGGTGGGTTTGCGAGATGGGAAAGCAACCAGGAACCGAGTCTCTGATTTTGTGGGGACGAGGAAGCTGAAAGTTGATTTCAGTGCAGTGGCCATTACACACAATAGAAGCACGCCGTGAATATACAAATTTGCGTTGTCTTGTGCTGTTGAAAAGGCTGTTTCTTTCCGAACAACAATTGTGGAGTTTTATTGTGATAAGCACTGAAGCAGAACATTAAAAGCCATGGGAATTTATGGTAGATTGCTCCTCGTTTCCTTCTGAATATTGATCAATTATTACCTTTCAACATACATTTAACTTGAAGAACAAACTTATCAGCAACAATTAATAAATTCATCTTTCATATTTTGAAATTGCATTTCTTTATATGGTAAGGTCTGATTTACAAGGACACTGTTTTTATTGTATAATCCCTTTTTGGTTTAGATTAACACCATATCCAAGAGCCACCAACTTCAATATATGAGAAGTTATTACTGTGGATTTGGTCGTATTCTTTTGGGTATACTAATCTTAAAATATAGAAGCACGAAAGGATATGTCAACATATTTGAATGGACTTTTTAAGACGACTGCCACGCGTTGTTTCTCTGAATTCAATTGACAACTTCACTGCTTTTGTTTGTATTGCCAAAATCAAAAAGTAAAACGCATATACGTTTCGAGATAAAGACCAATTAGTACTATACTATACTAGTCTTAATTACTTGCATCGGTGATTACATCTAATAGCAGTATCTTAACCAAAACTCAAACTCCTATAAAGTGGAGCAACACTACCCTTTTGTGTAGGTGAATAGTTTTATTTTATTAAGGTTTAATTAAAAATATATCAATTTTTACTTAATTTTGCACTTTACTAAAAAAAGTAATAATTAAATATTCAAACTTTCTATTTTTCAATTCTAGTCCAACGATAATTTTCCCTTTAACGTTGATGTCATGACTTGCCATATAAGATAGAAACACTAAATAATCACACATGTCAGACTTAATTGATTTTAGTTAATTAAGTTTAACTAAACTGCGTTGTTTTGAATTTAAAAACTCTAGATCAAACTCGCTACTTAAATCGTCAAAATTGAAAACCCTAAAGCAGTTCATTCTCACATAGAAAAAAGGACTAGAGTGGCAAATTGAGATTTCATTCAAATTCTTAGAAATTGTGTCGTTATCGTCTTGCACCAGTATGACAGAGTGTCGGTATTGTTTCACACCAGCATTAAATTATTTCCACATTCCTTTATTTCAGCTTCAGCTTAATGTAATAAGCCACTTCATTAGGATTCACAAGCAAATTCAACTAATGTACAAATGCATTTAATGGGATTTATAAGAAATGACATTACGTGAAGACAAGAATAAGATTCACAATAAATGACATGAATAATATTTCGATTCTTCACAGTTATAAGGAACAATAGCTATTACGTGAAGACAAATGAAACGCATCTAAATGTTATCAAGTGCAACAAGTACACAGGCAATAGCTTTTGGCTATCATATCCAATACAAAAGTGTCAATGTGTCTCAGGCAAGTGCAATAGTAAGATTATAGTAGGAAAGATACAGATTTTAGGCCGATGTATAAAGTAGACAAGTAGAACACAAGGACTACTTGAGTTAAGATAAAAAGTTAAAAACATAGAATAAAGTGTCACAAGGATTTCAACAGTATTTGTTGCATAAAAGGCACATTCTGTAAATAGAAGGCTACACACAACACTCATCTTAAAGAACTCAACACGCCATGCAACAGATATTGTTGAACTTAGAAAAAACACAAATGGGAAATAATAGTTCCCAGTCCGAAAGTCCATGCAAATTAAGGGTGTGAGTATGGAATAGGGATGAATACGAACGACTTATCTTTGATAGAACTTGCGCTTGAAGTGGTTGACGACTTCGGAGCGATAGGCCATGTGAGGAGGGATGAGGATGTTGGACTTGTACTCTACCCAACACGCATCGTTCTCGTAATCGTACGCCACCGCAGCCATTCTCTTAACCTTCTACACTTTTTCTCTCTCGTCACCCATCGTCGCTCCCAAAGTTATCTTCTTTGCTTTCTTTTTCCTCTATAAATGAATGAAAACGAGAGAACCAAAGTATCTTTTGATTCCTCATAGTCATCAAATCACAACTTGCTAAACTCCCAATAAGTTGATAGCCATTAATAAAACTCACAAAACCAAAAGTCAAGAATGTGAGGGGGAAAGTAGGAAGAGTAGAGAGAGGTAGAGGTGTGTAAAAAAACTGGATCTTCACCGCCGTTGAGGTTCGACCAACAACAACGCTAATGACCCTCCTCCACCTCCTCTTCTCCAACCACCGTCAGAAACAACAGCTGCTCCAACCTACTATTACGAAAACACACACAAGCAAAGCAACCAGAGAAATTGTAGAAATAATGAATAACAAGTAATGCTACAATAACATGCATGGGGTACTGTAGCATATTTAAAAAAAGTCATTGTCATTCCTTCGTGTTGTATTTTGTAAAGACGACGATTTTCTAAAGGCCAAAAATGTAAGTCACGTTGCAGATACGTGAAGAAATCGCATAAACAAATAAAAGAATAATAATCAAAATCAGATACGAAAGCACGCACATACAACAAATACGTGAAACGGAATAATAGAGATATAGTACAGTAACAAGCAACAGAAACAAACACAAACCTAGAGCAATCACCAGAAAAATCATAGTAAGGCCCTGAAAATGCTGAAGTCGGCGCAGAGAGAAAACTTGTTTTTGTGAAAAAACTGTTTTAGAATACACGAAAACCTGTTGTAAAATATTAGGGAAATGTATTTTTTCTGTTTTCGTGAAACGGTTCTAGTTTTTTTATTTTTGAAAATAGCATAATACAACAATAACGAACCAAACGTGTTTTAAGAGGAAGTTTCATTTTTTATAAAAACCACAATAAGAAATGGGGAAAAAATGAAAACAAACACCCCCTTACTTAACTATTTCTATATAGTTCATACTATATCCAAATACCACCAACTAAGATACCCTAAATAGAATAGGTCATAAATAGCATTAAAATATAATAATTCTTACATAATATACTTTGGTAATCTTAAGTCTAAAGATTAATTATAAAATCATTATAATGGTAAAATCCATAAATACATAAGTAATACTTCATTTATAATTCTCATAATTGGGTCAGTTCAATAGACTTATTCTCTAATAAGTACTTACATGTTTATTTAAGCATCTTCATACTTTACTTTATGAGATCAATTACTTTATTCATAAGAAAGAAACATAACATGTGTTAGTTTTATTGTTCTATTAATATCTCGTCTTGATGAAACTATGATTATGAACAATTTAGAAATAAAACATACCTACAAATTAAATCTCATAACTATGATTTCATTATAATTTCAACTGCACAGTACTTATTATAGGAATTTTACCTTTAGTATTTAAACATTAAATGTAATTAATAAATATATAAAGATAAATAATGTCTTTATTAATTAAAATAATAATATCATGCATAAATTTCAACCAACCAATTAGGTGCAAGGATATAAACTGATAATCTCCCAATTGTAATACAGTCAATTGCCTTTGTATCTAATGTCATAACCAGCTATATGTCAATCGTGAATCTTTTAAGATAACAACTTAATGAAAAGATCTGCCAGATTCTTTCCCATAAGAACTTCCTCTAATGTTATACCTTTCCATTTCACTATCTCTCTGATCAAGTGAAACTTTCTAAATACATGTTTAGATAGTTAATGAGACATTGGTTGCTTTGCTTATATAATGGCATCATTGTTGTCATAGTACAATACTATTGGCTTGACAATATTACTAAGCATTCCAAGTTCGATAATGAACTTTTTGATACAAACTACCTCCTTTACTACCTTTGATACTGAAATATACTCTATCTTGATCATAAAATTTGCAATGGTAGGTTGTTTGGAACTCTTCCATCTTACTACACCACCATTTAGAGTAAAGACGTCCCTTGTAATTTACTATCATTTAGATCAGATTAAAAACTAGTATTTAAATATCATTGAACTCTTAATTCAACTTCTCTATAGACCAAGAAAACATCTTTAGTCCTTCTCAAGTACTTTAAGAAGTTTTTCACGATCATCTAGTGACTATCACTTGAACTGGCCTGAAATTTGCAAGTTATACTCAAAGTATAAGAGACATCTGATCTAAAACATAATATCACATACATGATTGATCTAATTGTTGAAGCATATTGAACATAATCCATTTTTCTCTCTCTTCTTATGTATTTAGACACATACTCTATGAGAAAGAAATTCTCTGTGATATAGGTAAGAATCCTCTCTTAGAATTTTCTATACTAAACCTCGTTAGTATTTTGTTTATTTATGTGGATTATGATAAGCCAAGAAACCTCTTTGATTTATCTCTATAGAAATTTATTCCCAAAATAGAGGCTACTTCTCCTATATCCTTTATAGAGAAGTTTGAAAAACCAAATCTTTATAGATTGGAGCATGAATATGTCATTTTTAATTGGCAATATGTTGTCAACATATAACACTAGGAAGATGATTGCTTTCTCACTAACCTTCTTATAGACCCATGGTTTATCCACATTTTTATAAAATCAAACTTTTTGAATGTCTCAACAAAACAGATATTCCAACTCTATGACATTTACTTAAGTTTATAAATAAACTTTTGCAACTTACATACTTGATTAAGACATTTCTTAGATTAAAACCCTTCAAGTTGTGTCACACATACATCCTCAAGTAAATTCTCATTGAAAAATAATGTATTGAGATCCTTTTGCTAGATTTCAAAATTATAGTATGAGGCTAAAACGAATAAGATCCAATGTTTTAAAATCAAATTGGACATTAAACAATCAAATAAAAAGTTTAAGATTTAAGATTCAACAGTTATTAAACCACTATATAATAAATAAAAAGTAAAAATTATAAGAATAAGTAAGAATATAATATAAAATGAAATACTTTATCGAAATAAAAATGCATTAATAATGCCTATTAATGTATAATAAACTAATAATAAATCTAATAATTTAAACAAATATTGAATTTAACATAAAATTTAAAATAAACATGAACATTGTATTTCTATATTATTATTTATTTAAAAACTCATAAAAGTTGAAGTCTACTTACAGAAAGTCAATAGACATGACTCTAACTTTATCTTAACTTCCTTTTTACTGCCCTTTAAACATACTTCTCTATAGTTTAAATATTATTTTTAACACATTCTTAAATTATTTTAAGCAAAATTACTTATATATACTAATTAATAATTCAAACAAATACACGATAAAATATTAATTAGT
>JANKYE010000013.1:13023902-13035960 GCA_032467995.1 Erythroxylum dillonii
AAATAAAAATACTTGTATTAATTGAAATAATATTATTATACATAAAATTGAACAATTGATTTGCAAAGTATAAACTGGCGTTGGTTGCATGTACTGAAGTCTCTTGTTGTTGTCACAAATAGAGATGACACCAAATCTGGGCTTGATTCGGCCTGGCCTGACTCGACCGCATCTAATCAGAAATTAACATGCTCAAGCTTTATTTTCAAATTTTATAGCTTAGGGTTTTAGTGAAAAGGACGTCTTTGGTCATTTTGTATTTTTAATTTAAAAATAGAAACTTTTGACTAGGCCTAGTCCTCGGCCCGGCCCAACCTATTCTTATCCCTAATCATAAAGACCGAGTTGTTTGTAACTTTCGGTGAACAAGAAACTTGGGGAGACAATGGATTGACTTCGAAGCCATTCATCATGAGCCTGGAAGAATCTCTATCCCAAATCCTGGATCTGTGGACTGTGACTCGGGGGGTGCCGGGTGGTGGTCTCCTGGAAATGATAGTATTTTGTTTGTTGGTCTGGACTGGAGTATTGTTTCTTTCTAGTATTTTGCTGTTTTCGAAAATCCAATTGCCACTTCCAAAGTTTGTGTTGAGAAAGCAAATGCGGAGAGTGTCTTCAATTACCGTCAAACCCAACCCAAAGGTTTTAACTCTATTTGGGCTTAAAACTCAAAGTAGCCGATAATCCCACACCTACACACTGGCTCGGGAACACTGACATATAAAAATAAAGGAGAAAGAAAATGGTTCAATTGTAAATAAGGAGAAAAGAGAGGGCTTTAAGAAAAAAGTAGGACATTTTAAAGCAGCCTTTTCGTCCTCTCCGTGTACCTTTGCTTGCCTTTTCTCTACTCAGTCTCACTCACACTCGTTAAGAAAGCAAATGCCCAAAAGCTGAAACTTTGAAAGCTAATTTCACCAAAAGCTATTGATTTGGGTGCATGCCTATGATATGTAGTAGTTAGTACTAGTTTTGGATCCCAATTTCACTCTTCTTCTTCTTCATGGCTAATAACCCCTCCGATCCTCCCACCGACGATTTCCTCCAGGAAATCCTCGGCCTCCCCAATTTCGCTGCCGGAGAAGCCGGTCTGGTCTCCGCAGACGCCTCCTTGCCTTCCCAGGCTCAAGCATCTATGATGCTTCAGCTCAGTTCCGGCGACCCCTCTGCCTCGCACATCTCCTCCCTCGCTGGTGCCGGAGGCCCAGCGTTTCACGGTTTTCCTCTGGGTCTGAGCTTGGAGCAGGGGAAGGGGGGCTTTATGAAACCGGAGGAAGCTTCTGGAAGCGGGAAGCGGTTTCGCGATGATGTTGTTGATGGAAGAGGTGGTGCTGTCAATAATGTGAGTCAAGTTTACGGTAATTTTTTAGATTTCAGTTGTTTGTTTGCTAGGAAAATGGACGAAAATAGTGAAAGGAAACAGTTTGCTTGAGCAATTCTTAGTAATTTGTCTAAACACGAGATACGGAAATCCACCTCAGGGCTGTAACTCTAAGCGACATTCATACGATTCGTTTGACAATTCAAGGGTTTTGAGTTCTTTGTTCACTTTTGGGTATTGGATGTTCTTACTTTGAACTTTGAGTGTGTGTTGGTTATTGTTCCTAGGTTTCTTTTTTCCAGTTGCCAGTCAATGCCTGATTTCAGAGCATACTTGCTGAAGGAAGTTAACATCTTCCTAGGTTTGTGATAGCTGAAGGAGAGGAGGGAAATAAGTTTCGTACAGAAAGGATGAAAAGGCACTGAATTTGGAATTTATGTTGTAAGGTTCCAAGATTTGTGCTTGAAGCAGGAAAAAAAATCAAAGAAGCTCTTGTCGGTTAGTTGTTAGGACGCAGGATACTAATCTTCATGTGCAAATGCTGATGTATGAAAGTTCTCACTTGGGTTTGAGATAGTGCTTATTTGGTTACCTCTAGTTGGTTAGTTTATGTCAATGGAGTGATACCTGAAGTGGCGATTCTTGTAAAAATAGCAAATTTTGGGCTCTCATCAAAATATCGGACTTCTTTTGGGTTGACGTCATAACTGGCTGATAATATAAACTTGCTGTCCTAAAATGTCATGTTAAGACGTCAAATTCTTGAGTTCGTTAAATTAGATTATTTAGTGTATTCAGCCTTTGGGCTTAAATTTATTATGCAATCTTTCATGCATTGCCTTGAAAGATGGAGAACATATGTTGAAGGTGAATTCAGAGCTGAAGAAATTTAGAATTGAATCCCTCAAGATAATGAATATCTTGTTTCCTTAGAACAAATCAAGAGGAAAATGCCATCTTCTTGTACATTCATATCTTAGAATTATTCGTTATGAATAATTATTTGATTCTATGTGCCACCCTTATTGCATGTCAGTTTCTTAGGGTTCATGTGTTTCATGCAAGAACTCTAGTTTAACCTTTTTTGATAAATGGTTGCGACACATGATTGGTTGTGTTGACCTAACACTCTCCGACAAGCGGACTATAATGTCAATGAGCACAATAATTGATATCTATGCTTACGTTGATGTTTGAAGTTCCCATTGTAGTGATCTAGTTATCATGCCATCTATTCATGGGATGTTAGTACACCAGGATAATGTTGTGACAGGGTCAGGGTCCAACATTGGCTTCTCTTGTTTTGGTATTATTGACATCAACATAAATTAAAAATATCTGTTACTTTTTATGTAGATAGCTAAAAGTATGCCTAGCCAATTATTCAGGATTTTCTATCTTTAGTTTTCTTTTTTATGGTTTATGAGATTGGGTTGTGCTGATTGCAGTGTGTAGTAGTGTTTGCTAATCACTAGTAATTGTTGATGATGCTTTATCTTTCTGCAGGTTTTTCATGGTCAGCCAACACCTACTGTTGGCACTGCTCCACATCCACCAGCAATGCGTCCAAGAGTACGAGCTAGACGAGGACAAGCCACAGATCCACACAGCATTGCTGAGCGGGTATGTTGTAATGTAGTATTTTCTCACAAATATCAACTATGAAGAATAAACATACTTACGAATGAATGCAAGTGTGATTCACAATTCTGTGGATATAAAAAAACCAACCAAACATGACAACAAGCTCTCTTTTGACCATTGTCTTATGATATCTACTATGATCATCTCCAACACGGAAGTTTAGACATGTCAACTTGCTTCTCTAGAGTTGCCTGGAGGGACAGTTTGAAGTTGCAGGTAGTAGAAAAAGCAATGCTCAATCTACTTTTTATATTGTGGCCAACATGAAATTGTGTGGTTCTAGTTTAGCATTGCTAAAATTAGATTCTACATTATGTAGTTCCCTTTCTTACTTGTATTTAGGAAAATGAAATTATAAATCTCAAGCTTTTACTTAGCTTTGAAGTCCCTTTGGCACATTAGTTTGTGCTCTTATAATTTCATTCTTCCCTAGAGTCCGTGCATAATCCTTAAATGTTACCATTTTATCAGTTGCGCAGGGAGCGCATCGCAGAAAGAATCAGGGCGTTGCAAGAGCTGGTTCCTAGTGTTAATAAGGTCAGGTATCCTTTGCGAGGTTCATTTATGTTTTTGTATTGTACATAACAGCTTTCTGAATTTTGGATGTTATGGAAGAAAAAAGTTAATGGTGGGTAATATGAAATCTCTGATGAATTTACTTAATGTTAATTTGATGTTGATTCCCTTCCTGAACTTCAATTTTCAAATGTGTATGAGTTTATGATAGTTGAGTTGACACAACACTGAAAGTTCTTTCCCTGAAGCTCTATTGCCTCCAAATAGGGAAAAATGACAAAAAAGGAAAAAATTTAATGCAAGGATGATTTTGGTATTATTTCATCATGCTTGAGGCATGAAATCCCAAAACATGGCATATGACATGTTAACTGAAACATTCTTCTTGTTGTTAGGGAAGGTATGGTTGAGGGCCTTCATTTGAACTGAGTCCATATATATCTGTAAAAATTGGATATTGCTTCCAAAATATTCAGATAAGCTGGTCTGCTGACCATTTACTGTCTAATGCTTATAGATAAAGTTGTCTCTTACTTCCATTTAAAATAATTTTGCCTGTTTGTAGAAACATTATTTTTGGAATTGCCATTATTGGGAGAATCAACTTATCTTAATAATGGGATAGGCATCATTTCGTTTTATGCTCCTTCGGTTAGTGTTCTGGGAAACAACTAGTTTTAAATATGTCAGAACTTGTGTCTAGCTATGGATGCAGTAATCAATTGCTGACCTTTTGCTGTTGGAAAGTCCATGAACATTACTTCAAGATATTAACATGTGAAATTCGATTGGTTTGACCAATTCCAGTGCACCCTTTTGGCAACTGTTAAGGGGGATTACAATTATTGAATTTTTGTTGTTGTTCTGGCAAGTTAACTCTTAACTTTCTCTTTTACATGTGTGGGTTTTCTACCAACTAAGAATGATGTTAATTGCGTTTGTTGTATAGAATTGGACTCATTTTTATAAGTTTCTTTATTTTTTTGTTTTTTGTTTTCTGTGCAACCTGTTGATCCGTTAGTAGCCTTGAGGTATGAAAATTGACCTAAGCAGTTCTACTAATTATGCTAATGATTATGATAATTCCAAGCTTGAGCCTTTCTTATCGTTGAAACTTGTTGGTGACTTATTTTTAGTGTTGATGGGTAATGACTCCAATGTTCTAGGAAGATGACACTATGATAAGTGGTATTTGGTTGATTTCTTACAGACTTTTGTGTATTGATGGATGTTTCTTCTTTTGGGAGGCAGACTGACAGAGCGGCCATGCTTGATGAAATTGTGGATTATGTGAAGTTTCTAAGGCTCCAAGTAAAGGTACACTTCAGCTGGTTATCTTTAAGTTGGATCTTACTATTCTCTCGTTTGGAAAGTCTCAGTGGAATCTCTTAGCCCTCTTCATGGCAAGTATCCATGGCCATGAATGATGCATAATGCTTCATGGCCATGGATACTTGAAAGAAGAATATAGTTTGCTTCACTGTATGAAACATAGTTTTTTTTTAATGAAAATATGAACCATAATGTTTATTTCATATTCCAGGTTTTTTGTTAGTTTATGTTGAAGCACAGTCAATTTTCAAATAATTGTCTCACCTATGGATGGTGTTGGTAAAAGTCATTCTTTCGTCCAATCCTAGAGGACTTTTATGCCAAAATATCAAGTTGTACTTGTTTAGAATAATTAGTTATGACCTTTCACAACAATTATGAAATTTCATAACTTGATATGCTTGGCGCTGCTTTCCTCTTAGTGATGCGCACCTTTGAGCTTTAGTCTATAAACACAGCTCGTCAGCCTTTTCTGGTAGATACCTGGTCAAGCATCATTGTACAGAGAAAGGAGGGAACTGGGGTTATACCCTGGCAGATTCGGGTGCTCTAAATATTAGGAAATGTCGAAATGAGGGTCTGCATTATAGATGACATACTAAACTGGTGTGGTTGAAACAGAGTTGATTGGTATTATATCCTATGTCTATGTGCACACATCTAAATGCTAGTATAGAAAATAAACAAATACTCTGTGTGATAAGCATGGTGTATCTTTTGGATATTTTATGTACCCTTTTCATCGTGAAATGGAGGTGTCCATCATCATACACTATGTTATTGTATTTAATAAATTGTTATGATTGCTTAACCAGGTATTAAGCATGAGTAGAATTGGCGGAGCTGGTGCGGTTGCACCGCTTGTAACAGACATCCCCCTGTCATCAGTTGAGGTTAGATTTATGGTGAATAATAATCATTTTCAGTGCCTTTAACTAGGTTAGCTAAGCGTTGCATCCTCTATATTAGGATGAAACTGGTGAAGGTGGAAGAAACCAACCAGCCTGGGAGAAGTGGTCAAATGATGGAACAGAGCGACAGGTAGCAAAGCTAATGGAAGAAAATGTAGGAGCAGCGATGCAGTTTCTTCAATCAAAGGCTCTTTGCATCATGCCCATTTCATTAGCCTCTGCAATTTACCATACACAGCCACCGGATGCCTCCACTGTTGTGAAACCAGAATCTAATAACCCTTCATAGACTCTAGAAAGGAGGGTAAGCATCCAACCCATCCAAAAAGTCACCAAAATGCTTTGGGCCCCTCATGTTATTTGTCATGTCCCAACTCCCACAAGTAGATGTTGGCTTAGTTTTCAAAATTGCAATCAAAGTCAGATGCCATAATAGTTTTATATATATATATATGTTTCCCCTTTCCTTTGCTTTCCAGCTTTTAGTTTTGGGAGAAAACAGGGTTCCATGTCAATGCCAAAAGAAATGCAAGCAGGCCGTTTATGTCTTTGCCAAAGTTCCGGATGCGGAAGAATTGTCAAAGCTGCTCTCACTTGCTGTGCTTCCTTTGTTTTGTTTTCAGTGATAGGGGGTAGTGGAAAATGATGTTAAGCGCTTTCTTAGTGGGGGGCTCTCTAATCTTTTTGTAGTGGGTTTTGGCGTGGGACCTTGTAAAAGGGGATTATATCGACTAGTGTTTATCAAATGTTTCTAAATAATATGTGTTGGAAGAGTATTTTAGGGGAAAAGGAAAGGAAAAAGGGGGGAAGAATGGATAACGTTGGTTGGCTGTGGTTGTTGTAGTCCAACAGAAAATAATAGTAATAGTTCCTTGCTTTTGCTTTAGGGTAGGGACTGGGGATGTAGTGTTCATAAAAAGTAGTTTGACCTCTTTTTCATACAGACAAATCATTATTGGGGACGGGTCAAATCATGAGAGAGAGGGAGGGGGAGAATTTGGGGCACTTTTTCCACAATAAGATGATGATTCTTCAGAAATTGTTTCTCCAGCAGCAAAAGTAGTTGAATTAGACGCTTGATTATTAAGATGTCGAAATTTCAATGGACTCGAACACAGTAGCATTTGACTAAATTTTATACCCTCTTCTACCTCTGCGAAAGGGTAGGGGATCTTCTGTCACCCTTGCTCTGGCCCTGACTATCAGAGCCATCCACTCATGTAGGTCCCACATGAGTGAATGGCCTTGATTGTCAGGGGCTAGAGCATGGCTAGGGTAGGGGCCAGTGGATGGCTCTGTGGGTCAGAGCATGGCCAGGGTAGAAGCCAGAGGATCTGACCCCCTGCGGAAGGGGCTAAAACTGAGTAAAGTTTGGACCTACTTGAAAGGGACATGTTATAGTGGGGAAGAAAAGGGAAACGCACTCTCATTGTCATTCGTGCTGTTCTTTTATTTCTGTTTTCGGGTCACTACTCACTAACGTAATGTATGATGAACCTTCATTTGGTCACTAATGTAATGATGGGAATAAGTCTGGTGAATTACAACTAAAACAGCAACCTCAACAACCTGTCACCACTTCGGACGTCTTGCGCTCATAGTCTTAACGTCCTCAATTTCAGACTCTGTCGGTGAATCCCAATTACATTAATAGAGTGATAACATCATATCCGCGAGACGAGTGGGTTATAGGTCAAGACAGTAAATGTTGACTTTATTTTTCCCATTAGAAAAGCAAAAGCTTTACACTGTTTATGGAGGATGAAGGGCCACATGCCACGTCAGAAATCAGAATCTCTCAAACTTCTACCAGATCAGTATATGAATAGAGTCCTCCCACTTTTACCAAATGTCGTTTGCAAATCCTGATTCCCATCCCGAATTCAAGAACAAAGATACCGTTCGCACGGAGATATGCACACATAAATAATAATGAATCCATACACACATCACAGATAAACAAATGCCTCAGGGGAATGTATTGCCTAGCAAGAGGTTGAACGAGACTACAAAGTGATGCAAGCCTCAGAAAAATTCAACAATCTATGATTATTTTTCTACAAAAAAGCAAACGAGTGAATTTTGTAAATAAATGTTTACCTCCAACAATAAATTTGAACATGCATTTTCCGATTCCAGTATGCAGATTAAATGCATGTGTGCAAAACCATAAGCTTTGATACCAAAATTAAGGTGTTTTATGAAATTGATTTTACACCAGAAATTATGCTGGCAGAAAATACAAAATATCATTAAGATTGACGAGGAACAACAAGAGAAACTCAAACGAAGCTGATACAACCAGTTCTTTTGCATTATTGGGAGACGACATTTACCATAACTTAGCAGGCATCAAGGTCACGGGAAGGAGGAGGTTTTGGATCACTGAGCAGTGTAGTGTTGCCTCCTTCTGGTCCACTCTTAATGCGCCTAGAATTTTGTGTTCCAGGCTGGAAGACGGAAGAGTCAAGTCATAAAAACACGGTCACCTAAACTTAATAGGAAGACACGAAAGAAATAATATCTTTAAAAAATCCTGGTCTAGTAGCCCTACCGGTAGCTTTTCTCCCTTTCTTAAGATTTCAACTATCTCAATAACTCGTTTTGGAGTTACATCTTCCTGCAATCAAGAGCAAAGACCAAAATAAAATTCCTCTGGACATCTAGCAGTTGAACTTCACAATTACTTATCCAGAATCAAGCTGTTATCGCAGGACCCACATAATAGTTGTAAGTGTATCCTTCAGATCCATTGGAGTAATCGGCAACTGTAATCATGGGAGCATTCAC
Organism: Erythroxylum dillonii; assembly: GCA_032467995.1. Lineage (NCBI taxonomy): Eukaryota > Viridiplantae > Streptophyta > Magnoliopsida > Malpighiales > Erythroxylaceae > Erythroxylum > Erythroxylum dillonii. The sequence goes on from JANKYE010000013.1 coordinate 13,032,417, forward strand.
GCAACATCCCTGTATAAAATCAATAACAGCATCAAACAGTGCACTAATCAATTACCGAAATGCACTTCAAGGCACCTAATTTTTGGCCTTAAGCTTCACTCCTTGATTTCCATCCCCAGAACTAATCAGGATGAAAGCTAAGACTCCCCATCCTTTAATACCAATCACATTTACATGGTACTTCAGGATTCAAGTTCAAGCCTCATATAACTGCCATGATGCCTTGCCGTTAAGCAAATGGGCCTTTGTAGGTTTTGTCTGAGAACTCTTTTAAGTTTTAAAACAACAATTGGGTAACAGCTCATCCAGGGCCTCATGTGAAGAATGATGCTAGCTTAAATAGAACGATGCCAATTAATCCCTCTATGTCATTTCAAAATTGAAGCCTATTTGACAACTTTCGACACCCTGCTCCCCTTCTTTTTCAAATTCTTTGTATCAGCAGATCTAACTAGGATTTGCCTCCCTTAGGACAAGCAGCAATAGTAAGAAGCAAAAATGGGTCATTATTGTGCATCATTTTACTAATTCTTAAACTTTGAACATCGGGAGGGTTCAAGCAAGGTAACGACATACCATGCATTCCATTTCTCCAACAGAAAAAAGGCCGTCCTTTGTCACTTCTGCATATAGTATAATGTAAATAAGCCGTACAGTCCTCAAAAGAATATTTCAACGTTCAAAATCTTAGCATGTACTGCACTACGACAAATTTTTATAACCTACCATTACGCTTTACTCCCAGGTGTTTAAGTAATGCATCTTCAATATCTCGTGAGCCACGTATCATACAAGGAGTTGTTCCACAAACCAGTAGGTGGTACTTGCCCACCTGACAAACCAAGAAGCTTAATATAGCTAAAGTGCAACCAATATGATTACATATTGCAATATATAGTGGAGTCAAATTTTAAAAGGCACTGCCTTTTTAATGTATCCCAAAAAAATACAAAGATCAGATTATCTCACCGGTGATCTGTTGAACATCGAATAAAATGTTGCAACTTCATATACACGGATTGGAGCAACTTCAATAACCTTAGCCACCTAAAACATTCATGGAAGGCTAAACGTAAATGTACTAGTTTATTACTCATCATTCTAGAAGAATTTTCAGACAGATAGATATACTCTTGGATTCAAATTGTCGCAGCATATAGCATAATGAACTAATAATCAGAACAATAACTTGCAAAATTGAAATTGCCCAAAAGGTTCAAAGTTAATGAACATTTCTTTTCCCCCATTTTTTTTTTTTTTGTATGACAGAGTACTGAATTTTAAGTGATTATAGCATTATACAATTTCTCTATGTGCTAACATGATGACATTATTCAGAAAAGACACTTGACGTGCTGATGAAAGAAACCAGATCTTGAAAACAACCATTTGTATCCATCAACCTCCAACTGCATGTTTAGATTTTCCAGAGAAGTTCCAAATTGTAATCAATCTCATAGTTTGCAATATTTATGATAATAAATTATCCATTTATGGGTCTCACCCATTAGCTTAAACTTTTGGCTTGGATGGTTTTTGACACAGTATCAAAGCCATAGGCGACTAAGAAGTCTCAAGTTCCAGTTGCACCGCTCTCATACAATGATAACAAACTTATGTTAGTCATGGTTACCCTTCAGAAAAGATATCAAACGTAAAGACACAGAGCATGTTGTCACACATCAATAGCAATATACCTTTAAGAAGACTGAGTAAATGATTGATACACAAAATGAGGTTAAATTAATTTCAGATGCCACAAAAAGCTTCCATAAATCCAACTGTTTCTTAGGTTTTACTTGACCATAATTTTGAATTTGAATGGACTTTGTTTGAATGGTAATGCAGAGAAACAAACAATGAACACAATGTCCAAAACCAATTTAAATCACCTAATTTGCATGGCCTTGAAAACTCCCAGTTGTTACAACGTTCGACTTTCTATTTGCAACTCAAAGCACACATGACATAACAAGCACATCAGCAGAACTTCAATAAATGCAAACTCATGTTTATCATGAAAAACTGCATTCTGGTTTATGGAGACTAAGGAAGATGTTTGCAACTATGGGTTAAAGTTGGGAATTTATATCCGTCCATATAATCTTACAGCATTCATAGCTGAAACAGGAAGCCACCCTCCATGCTGCTGTTGTGCAAGATCTAGCAGGGGAATAACTGCAGACTGTTTATAGTTGGACGGATAGTGAGACAATATTTCCTTAACCTGACATCAAAAATCACAAAGTCCAGTCAAGAACTAGCTAATTGAAATCATAAATGCTTTTGCACAAGAAATAAGACATAGCATTCCATTTGAGGGATTTGGAGGAGAGAAAAAGTTAATATGCTCTCCAGATAGAGAAGAATGTTAAATGTTATCTTCAAAGAAATCCATTTATAAGTGACGAATATTGAAGATAATTTGTATTTCACTATATTTCTGTACATAGGAACAAGGTCTAGCTAGGTTTATATACAAACTTCCTAGGCCTATTTAGGAAATAATCTAGCTATTAACTATAGGAAATCTCTCAATTATAGGAGAGATTATAGGAGCAATAATAACAATATTAATACAAGATCAAATCTAATATCTCTAGTCAACACTCCCCCTCAAGTTGGTGCGTAGATATCGCACATGCCCAACTTGCAGACAAGGTTATGAAACTGTTTGTTGTAGAGTCCTTTGGTGAAGACATCTGCCATTTGTTCATTTGACCCCACATGGAATAATTGCAGAGAGCCATTCACAAGTTTCTCCTTCACGAAATGTCGATCAATTTCTATGTGTTTCGTCCGATCATGCTGAGCAGGGTTATGAGCTATGCTAATGGCAGCTTTGTTATCACAGTAGAGAGATGAACTTCTTTCATCCGTCAATTGTAATTCATTCATCAACTTCCTTACCCACAATAGTGCGCACACACCTTGAGCCATGGCTCTATATTTGGCTTCTGCACTAGATCTAGCAACTACATTCTGTTTCCTGCTTCTCCAAGTGACTAGATTTCCTCCTATAAGCGTACAATAACCAATGGCTGACCTCCTGTCATCTGGAGATCCAACCCAATCAACATCTGTAAATGCTTCTATCTTAAAATGGCCATTGTTAGTAAACATTAGGCCTTTTCTTGGAGCAGACTTTAGATAACGCAAAATGCGAAACACAGCTTGTAAGTGTGGTTCTTGTGGATCATGCATGTACTGACTTACCAGACTAATTGCAAATGCGATGTCTGGCCTAGTGTGAGAAAGATAGATGAGTTTCCCAACTAAACTCTGATATCTTCTCATGTCTATTGATGTACCCATTCCTACTTGCAATTTGTGATTGCTTTCGATGGGAGATTTAGCTGGTTTACAACCCATCATTCCAGTGTCTTCTAATAAGTCTAGGGCATATTTTCTCTGGGAGATAAAGATTCCTTTTCTTGATCTAGCGACTTCAACTCCCAAGAAATATGGCAATTTTCCTAGGTCCTTAATTTCAAATTCTTGAGCAAGTAGTTTCTTCAGCCTCGCCATCTCTTCTGTATCACTT
>JANKYE010000013.1:13087308-13098383 GCA_032467995.1 Erythroxylum dillonii
GATGCCAAATGGAGACATATGTTGGGCTCTTCTTCAACAATATGGGCTGCTACTATCATTGGCCTTTTCCCAAAATTTCGAGATGAGTCCAACGAGCTTCATTCTTGTACTTCGAATTCTCACAATCACTATAAGCTATCTTCAATTCGCTAAAGATGAACTCTTGAACAAAATTATTCAATTTGATCTTCATATGTCGCGCCTCGCTCCTAGTTATCGGGCCATTAGGAAAGACGACACCTTGAGTGTCACCACCTTGGTTCGTATCACTCCTTGCATTGCCACACGTTTGTAGTGACTTATAAATCCTATACATGATTGTGTATGTTAAATGTAAGGTCCCAAAATATACCCTAGTTGAAATAATACATGTTTGTGAAAGTACATGTGTGATAGTAATTAGAATTTTGCTACGATTAGAATATGAAAGACTTATGACTTGAATTTTTTATCAAGTGGATTATAGTAAGTAAATTGGAATTAATTGATACCATTAGAGAATTGAAGTATTTAAATGCATATTTATATTAGGAAAACTTTCAAGTAGCAAGATAAATTGGTATATAAAAATTGCAATGATTAATCCTATGAGTTAATGACATTTGGTATAGTTGATACGTTGACAAATGACATAGTTAATAAAGTTACAAGTGACCTAATAAAATTGTGGCATTTGACAGCATTCATTAAGTGAAACGTGGTTTAGTGGAAGTGTGAAAAATGGTAGCTTAAGTGCAGGACATATGTGACACATGCAGGAAGACACATGCCTTATGGAGTTAGTGACACCTAGGGGGTGATGAAGCAAGTTTCTACTGGAAACTTTTCTATTTTGCTCTTTTTATTCACCTTGTTTTCTTCTTCCAAGAAACTTCCCATCTCCTCTCTAACTTCTGGACTTTTGTTGGTGTTCGGAGTATCAACCTTTGGAAGCTTTGTAAGTTAATTCATTAAGAAATAAGTCTTGTGATTTTATGTATTATTACTTCATTGATGCCGAAAGTTGCACATTAAACTTAGATATGTGTTGGTTGTTTGAAAGCTTGATTTAGTTGGTTTTTTGAAGTTAAAGAGGTAAGGGATTTCTACACTTGATAACATGTGTTGTTTGATGTTTGATATGGATCAATTGTTTACTTAAATGGGAAAGAATTGAGGTTTGATACATGCTGGAAACTGGTTCAGATGAGTAGTTCTACTAGACAGGTTTTGGTATTTTAGCCATATCTTGCTTTTTAGGTATCTCAATTGGATGAATTTAAATTCTTATTAAACTAGAAACTTATATTTACAAATTTAATGAAGGCGTCGAATTTGATTTCTGTCACTAAGTGTGTCAAAAGTGGGCTTGAAGTTGAGTATCTGGAATCTATCACTGTTTGTGAATAGTCTATAGTCCTTTGGGGATAATTTTCAAAATACTGAACCAAATTGCATAAAATTGGTGTCAGTAGAAACTTAAGACATAAAGGAACAAATGTTTAGAAAAATTTTGGCCTAAATTCTTCATTTTCATTGTCAAAATGATCGTGTAACATTGACCCAAAAGTCTGTTTTGTGGAAAAACTGGAAGAAATGAAATGTTTTCACTGAACTTACTTTGGTATTTTGATTAAACTTGCACTGTGGATCTCTAAATGAGTTGGTTCTTAATTCAGATTAAGCTAGAGACATATTTCTACAACTTTCTTGAAGAAGTTGAATTTTAATTCTGTGTCTAAGATTTTCAAATTTTGGCATGAAATTGAGTCTTGGCTTAGGCTATAGCACTACCAGGGACAAAAATTATATCCTGTGGTTTTTGAATAAACTGTATTAATATAAGCCAAATTAGACTGAGGTGTCTTCCCCAAATTTGAATCTTATTATCTTAGCTTCAAATTGGTATATAGTTTGTAATTTTTGGATATTGGAATTGAGAGTTATGAGGTGTACAACTTGGAGGCATGATCATGCATTAGTAAAAATATCAAATGTACACAGTTTGCGGTATTTTGAGCATAACTCATTGAATACTAAACCAAATTAGATGAACTTGGTATCATTGGAAACCTAAGACAAAGAAAGAAAACTTTCTAAAAGGAAGCATTACCTAATTACCTCACCTTCCTGATGAGAATAATTGAGCAAAGTGGACCCGAAGGTGGATTGTGAAATAAATATGGATTGAGGGATTGAGTATGATTTCACATGATCGATAATGTGATAAGATTAAGGATAAGAAACCCCATGCATGTTTAGTATACATGAATGTGCATAATTGAATTCATAATTGTGCACAATAGTAATATATGTTTGTATTGAATATTTTAGAGGAACCCTTAGAGCGACCTATTCCAGATATTGTCGAGACTTCGAGGCAATAAACAAACAGGGAGCTTTTGTAAGTAATCTTAGATGGTCATACCTTACTCTATTCTGCTTGTTGAAATTGATTTATACTGATTGTGTTTTGAATTCCGGACAATGATTGTCTGAAGCATTTGATGCATGATTATATCATTGAAAGTGCTACTTATATGTGAATATGATTAACTACTTGCTTTGCACATAAAATATTTGAAATGACTTTGATTTGCTTTAAAACTGTTGAGTCCTAGTTGTGAGTAAATAGGCATGCCTAAAAGGATCTGTAGCTGCTTCGATGACACTTCGGTGTCTTTTGTTATTGACACTTCGATGTCTTCTGTTATTGAGACATAAGTCTCTTTTGTGATATGATATCAATTACGTTATCTTCAGTATAAATTCCGTTACCCACTTCTATTGACGGATTAGCAGTTATTTGATTGTGCATTCTGATATATGTTGGATTTTCAAATAAACAAAATGATGTTTTGAACTGAAGGGATTGTGCCTTCTTTGATGCTCAGTTCTGTTAACTATGCAACCATTCTAAAATTTTAATATGTGCTTATGATATAACTTGATTCAGTATGATTAATTGTCAAATTATGCATAGTTTAGTTATTACTCACTAAGTTATATGCTTAGCGTGGTGAATTTGCCCCGTGTAAGTTATGAGCGACGTTTATAAAGATGGGGACAAGACAACCGCAATGACCAATGAAGTCTGAGTGTTGTTTTGAAAATAATGTTGAATTTTTTGTTTGACTTTTGGGTTTGTATCTGATATGTATATGTGAATTTGTTTGTAAGTTTGTAACAACGATACTTCAGTTTGGTTTGGATTTTTCAGCGAGTTTGTGTTAAGTACTATGTAATTTAATGTATATTTGCTTGAATTGTTTGCTAGAAGTTTTCGTATACTTTGATTTGTAGTACTGTTTTGTGTGACATTCATATATCCTTCTAGATGGTATGTGGGTGTTACATTAAACTTCATTTCTTGCATTCTTTGTCCCGTTTTAACCCTTATTTTATCTCCTTTACTTCCACGAAGGCAAATAAAGGTTGAAAAATTAAATTTTTGCAAAAAATTAAAAGGAAACATCTATATCAATAGTTTGTTATGCAAAAGAAGAAATCAATAAGAATATGTGGCATCTCAACACTAATTGTAGTAATCATATGTGTGGAGATAAGTAAGTTTTTCCAACTTAGATGAATCAATAAAAGATAACGTGAAGTTTAGGGATGATCATATGGAATTTATTTTTATGAAAAGACGTATCATTCAACTAAAAGGAATGATACTCAATTAATTTCTAATATTCTTTTTGTTCAGATTTGAAGACGACTCTTCTAAGTATTGATCAGTTGTAAGAGAAAGGTTATGAGATTTCTATCAAAGATGGAGTGTGTAGAATTGAAGATACAAATTTGGATTTGATTGCTCGTGCTATAATGACTGCAAAAGAAATATTTCCCCTTTATATGAAAAATACTAGCAAATTGTGATTCCTAACAAAATTAAAAGAGTTAGTTTGGCTATGAAATTTTTGTTATCTTCATTTGAATTTTGGGGGCTAAAAGAAACTTTAATAGATGGTCTTCCAAAATTTTCAGGTCCCTAAAATTTCATGAAGATTGTGTTTTTAGTAAACAACACTGAGTTCATTTCCTAAAGAAACAATTAACCAAAGTAGAAAGTTGTTAGAGAATGTACATTTTGAAAATTGGGAACTAATCAATCTTATTGCAAATGGAATAAACAATATATTATTACTTTTATTAATAATATCGTTTGAAAACATGGGTACTTCTTACAAGAAAAATATGAAGCTTTAATAGATTTAAAAAGCTATAAAGCTATTGTTAGGTTCAATTCAACTATTGCAAACAATTGGATAAATTTGTCAAGTTTTTCAAGACAAAAACGTTGTGAAAATTCTTTTAACAATGAGCAATGTACCAAAGACCTTTTGACCTTAAGCTAAAAACTAGAATATCTATATTTTAAACATGATTCCAACTATAACAATTTGAAATATGGGGTAAAAAGAAGTATGAAACAGAAGAATACCACAAGTAAGTAACTGAAACTTTTTTTGGCATATTCTTTTTGCTCATATGCTATATAAGAAGATAAACAAGTTATATGAAAAAGAGGAAATGCTTTTTTTTTGATATTAATGGTTATTCAAAATCTCACAAGTTATGTAATCCCAATACTAAGAAATTTTTCATTACTTGAGATGTTTTTTATGAAAGAAATATGGCTATTGGATGAGAATGGAGCATAATAACATATGCCATCAAATTTTGATGAAGAGATTGACAATGAAGGTCAATCATTTATGGAGCAATTGCAACGACATGATATTCAGAATGAGTCAACAAGAAAATTACCTATTGTAGAAATAGAACAAAGGCTTGAAAGACTAAAAGTGAGACCAACATGGAGGAATGATTACGAGGTAACAATATGATGAATGCTTACACATTTTCCTTAGCCTTTAAATAAGCATTCAATCAAACAAAATGGAGGAAGAAAATGGATAATGAAATTACAACCATTGAGAGAAAAATACTTTGGGAGTTAATTGAATTTCCAAAAGAATAGATGACATTGGTATGCAATAAGTCTACAAGACAAAATTGAAGGAGAATGATGAAGTTAATAAATACAAAGCATGCTTATTTGTTAAAAACTATAGACAAGATTTATAACCAGATTAATGATTTCATTAGTATTATAAAATGTATAGCCTATATACCAACTTGACGTGAATTCAACATTTTTACATAAAGACTTGAAGGGGTGTGTATTTTTGTATGGCCTAAAATAAGTCTCATAGGGATGGTATAGCATAATAAAACTTACATTTTTTTTAATGAAAGATTTAAAGGAGGTCCTTATAATGATACTCTCTTTGTTAAGATGAAGGATGATGAAAAGATGCTTACAATTTGCTTGTATGTAGATGATTTGATTTATACTTAAAATGATAAGGTCATGTTTAATATATTTAAGGAGTCTATAATGGCTAAATTTAGTATGTTTAGTCTTAGAATAACTTACCCTTTTTTTTAGTATAGAGGTTGGTTAATCTATTGTAAATATATTTATTTTTCATAAAGCGAATATATACAAGACATTTTAAAGAAGTTTAGAAAGAAGGCTGGTGTAGTGTTGACCATACACCAAAATAAACAAGTATGAAATTTGTCAAAAATCTCTAAATTGAAGACACTATTTACATACAAATAGTGGGAAACTTGATCTATTCAACCATAGCAAGACGACATTCAAATGTATTGTAAGTTTCATTAACAAGTTCATGGAATATCCAAAGGAATGCATTTTCTTGATGCAAACAATGTTTTAAACAATTTCAAGATATTATTAATTATGAAATATTTCATAAAAGAAATGCAAGATCAAATTTATTTGAATTTATATATAGTGATTATGCTAGAAATCCTGATGGTTAAAAAAATACATCTGTCTTTATAATGATATATTTAGTTTCTATCTCTTTGATGAATGTTTATTGAAAAGGCCTCTTTGTTAATGAATAAAGATGCCAGAAACGGTGTTGATCTTTGATAGAATAGTGGGCAGTTGTAAAGCAGATTGAGCACATGACTATAAAATCATGACAACTTTATATTCCATTGGAAGAATCTGCTAAACTACAAACTCATTGGCTTGTGTTTCTTTTTCTTTTAAAAAGAAAAGGGGGAATTACTGGATTAGTCATTGGCTGGGCTTTTACTTGGAAGAGAGGCAAGTGAACAAGGGAGGTGGACCTGGGGCCGTTGGAATTGAAGCAGATCATAACCCCCAAGAAGCATGTACAGTGTAGGGCTTCACCCACATTTCAATCCACAAGCACTTTACAAGGCCGTATAGGAATCCTTCTCCGCTTCTTATCATCGTCAAAGGGCTGCAAGGTAGAAGCACCCCTCAATCAGACAGCCTTAACAATGGTGCAGTTTCAAACTATTTTTTCTTTTATTCTTGTAGCATAGCGCTTTAGAGCTAAATCTTATATACAAACTTTATAATCCTTTAAGAGTCGATAGTGTACAATAAGGTAATTGTCATTATTGTGAACAAGAATCACTAGCGCACCTGGATTGCGAAATTCGGAACCCGAACTCTTTTCGATCCGTCAGCTAGGCGTTTAGAGGATAAATTATTTTCTGCTGATGCAAACTTGACATTAACCTGTAGGATATGTTCAATCATTAAAAACAAAATCGATATAAAGTCACCAGCTCCTATCCAGTTTTATCAGCACTCAAATCAAATGCAGTTTCTCTTCAGGAAGGTAACTTCTTTTCCTGAGCTCTTTCCATGAAAAACGTTTCAAATTAACCACAATTCCAAATATGAGATAGTTACAGTAATCACCTGGCTTTGAATGGCCGCAATCAATAGTTCGTCACACCCTGAAGCATGGACGCTTCCTAATCTTGGGCATTGAATAACCAATGTATCTAGGAGTATAAACATGATCTTGTTAGCTTCCTCTCATACATAGTAAAAGTGCATAATTTAGGTCATTGTTCAACCAAGTCATTCAGCGACTTTAATTTACAATACCTGGATGCAAGTTTTTGCAGGAGTTTAAATTGAGATCATTAAGTTCTGGACATGTTAAGTACAACCCCTGCATTCAAGTTTGCAAAGTGAGAACCAAGGATGCTGAGATCCAACCCTGATAATGTTTTCTGTAAACAAAATCTTACATTTAAGCTAGAACAGCCCCACAAGCTAAGTTTTTTCAAGTGGTCGTGTTTAATGAAGAGTTTATGGTATATAAGGTGTGATTTGTTTTGAAATGACGACCGCAACTCAGAATCACAGGTTTCATCAGAAGTTGGATGCTGATCACATACGGTCATTCCACAATCCATAAGTTCAAGAAGAGGCAACTGGGCAGTGGCAAATTGGATTCCACCTGTGATGCGAATGACACAACAATTAGTAGGGCTCCTGGAGTATAGAGCATCTTTGTAATTACAGAATCCACTACATATTTAGATTACTTGAAGTGATGTTACGACAAAGAGCAAGGAGGAGCCTGGACAGTGTTCCAGGGAAAACATTGCAGATCATTCCAATGCCACTGTCACTTATACTAGACCTGAAATCAAATATCAACATCATATAAGTAATCACAAAAGTAGAATCGTGCAGGCTTTTCAATTATTATGCATACATTTTGAACTCAGTAGGAGTTTGGTCCCAAACATACCCACTTAGATCAAGCAATTCTAATTTTGAATAACTTGAAGCAATGGCAGCAACCGATGCGTCAGTGATTTCAGTTCCAAGAACTAGAGAAAGCATTCGCAAACCCCTAAAATCATGGAGCAATCAAACCAACGTCATCTTACGTTTGTACTACATGCCAGTCAACAATTTAGGAAACATTTCGTACTTCTTGCAGAAAAGTATTTGCAACTGTTCTTTTACAAACCTCAAATTAGCATCTGTCAGAGCAAGAACAGTAGCATGCGAGAGCCGAGCTGATACAATGTGTATTTTTTGCAACCTAGGACAGGTCCTTCCCAGGTTCTCAACCATAGCTGTGAGGTCTGTACTCTCATTTTCTTGGCGGGAAAAATCGAGGGATATCTCTCTCAAGTTTGGACAGTTAAAGACCTAAAAAGTAGCAAAGTTGGTCAAACATATATAAACGATAAAAAGTCGGAGGTTGTATTAAACTGCATTTCGATGCACTATTCCAAGATGCAACGCTTGACATCAGAGAAAGATTGCATCTTACTTGCTGAAAGAAAGAGAACAAAAAGATTTACCATCTTAGTCAGAGAATGAACATCTGAAAGCCAAAGTGTAGAAAGACTTGATGAACAGAGGACTAAACTCCCAAGATTAGAACATCCTTCCATTTTAAGGCTTGTAAGGCAACGCTTATCGGCAACAAACCGACCCAATTCATCACTGCACATCCAAACAATAGAAAATGACACAACACGTCAGCCCTTCTTCATCTTCCATCCCAAACATATGTAGGAACATATGGCATCACCCAAAGATCTGAAACTGAAGGTTGCTGATATGCTCTGAACTTAACATTTTATTTTAGTTTAACACGAATATAAAAAGCTAGAGTAAGGAATTGTTTGTCATTTCAGTCGTGATTTTACCACCAGTACCATCATCCATTTCCAATACATTTCATCCTATTCACTTGACACATACACGGAATACAGAGCTAAACAACACCACCATAACAATGAAAGAATTCACTAGCTAGAATATAATCATGTACAAGGAAACAAAAGGCACGGCGAACAAGTTGTACAAAGATTATACCCAGAGATCCTATTCACTGAAGCGGCAGATGTATGTATTTCCATTAACTCCAAATTGGGGCAAGAAAACGCAATGCAAGCCAACGTTGTCGCATCTACATCCCTGCAACAGCCAAGCAATAGCGTGAGATAGATTTGAGGGGAAAAAGAAAAGAAAAAGAAACAAAATCAGCAACTTAATTCTGTGCAAACCATCTTGTTTGCCCTTGGAAAGCAATAATGTTCAATAGTTCAATAGTTTGTTAAGTTTTTAATTTGATCACTGGCGTCAAGTCCTGCGTTGACACATAGATCGAACAGTACCACGCACATTTTCTTGGTTTTTCATCATTAAACATTACATTATATTCGTTAGTCGAATGTCCTTTTAATATCAAGTCGTTGTCTTTTTGGTTTCTCGGATGTTGAAGTGTTAATGACAATAATTCAGAAGTCCACTGAGCCAAACACTTGAACTCGAAAACACCATATATCCGATACAGCAGAAAAAAATTTAACCTTTCCATCCTCAAACTAAGCTTAACAAGTCCAGGACATTTCTGCAACACAGATCCAACAAGCCCCAGCTGAGCTTTAGAAGGAACACTAAGCCTAAGCTCCTCAGCTGCCCTCCAAAGCCTCCTCGCAATGTCCCTCCACCCTTTACACACCATCGCGGCGGCCAGCAGCTCCGCCGGCGGCAGCCTCCTCAGCACTTCCCACAAACAGCTCCCGGGCAACCCTCCAGAACAAGGACCCAGGAGATCCGACTCCGGTTCCTCTACGTCAACCTCAGACGAGTCGCATTTGAGATCAACATCGTCAAAACACAACGCTCGCCGGAGATGCGAGTACTGTTGACGATGGGCAGGATGGTGCCGGGAGGAGGACGTGGGAGTGGCCGTGGTCGGAATGTGGCACACATGGCCCTTCTTAGGGAGGCCACATCGGCCGCAGTTATAGCTACCGCGAGGTTTCTTCTGAAGATTTTTGGCGTTGTCTATGAAATCGAAGGTGGAGCCATCTGGAGTAGCGGGGGATATGTGAGGCTGGTGATGGTGCATGGTGATCGGCGGCGAGAGAGAATGTGGAGATAGTGAGACAGAGTGCGTGTTGAATGTGGAAGATAAACATGGGATTGGTCGGAAAAAGAAGCGGGAGATTTACGCTCCTTTCGCGCCTTGGCGTGTTCGAGTGCAAGTAAAAATACAATGGAGCGTGGTTAGGTGAATCATGAAATGACCATTTTGCCCCTTCCTTTTGCATGTCTCTCGGAGGTTAAGACTTCCACTCCTTTTTTTTCAAACCTTCTTGTTAAAAATTGGAGTAAGTACTTTGATATGTAGACTTTACTGTGTATTTTTTATTTTTTATTTTTTACTTTTTATTGTTATTTATTTTACTTTATTATTTTGTTCTTTTTTCTTATAAGTAATTCAAAAAGAATTTCTTTAGTAATTAAAAATAAAGTTACGTAATATTAGATTTCTCTAAATCTTGCACTTTTGCAAAAAAATCAAATTATGGATAGGTTGATAATTAGTTTCAATTCATCTCGACTAATTTAATATATTCTTCACATTCACAAAAGTATACTTATATTTTTACTTTATAAATATAATATTTTCTGGGCATTTTTAATAATGTCAAGTATTATTCTTATTTTGATATTTCTAATTTATGAAGTCTCCGTAGTTTAAGTATAATTTAATAATATAACTAAGTTTTTTTTAATTGGGTCAATAAGATTATGAAAAAAAGAATCATTCAATTTTTATTTTTTATTTTATGCACAATAAATTTGCTTGGATTAATATATAATTTTCTTTTAATCTCTCTCATTTTCGTTAAAATATTGGAGAGGCAACTCAATTTATTCTACTTTTTCATTAGGATTAGTTTTTGTATATATATTCTTATTCTATATTTTATAGAACTCTCATTTTGTATATCACATGAGATTCTTTGTCCCATTATAATGTTTCAATTTTCATTTTTTATCTATATAATATTTATATAGATCCTATATAAAATTTAATCAAAGAGGATCTGTTATTTTCCCTCCCAGCACATCTCCTTATTTACGCGGGAGGTATAAATGTTTTCTAAGCTCGTCTACTCCCTGATATGTCAAATCACTTTCAGGAATCTTAAAACACGGGTCTACATTCCTCCAACACGCAGTTAGCTGACGCCTGACGGTGGTTGGAATCGATTATTACGTTTAGTACTAGCAGAGGAATGCTGCGCAGCTGTGTAAGTGTAATAATAATTTCCTGTTAATTTAATCTGTTATATTATTATATAGTTTTAACGTACGATGGAAAATTTTAAAATTCAGAATTAAAATATCTCAAAATTAAAATTTGTAATTAAACTATAAATATTTTAAATTTGTAATT
>JANKYE010000013.1:13120663-13133010 GCA_032467995.1 Erythroxylum dillonii
TTTCATTAAACCAATGTACCCGGAAAATGTCATGAATGCATGCCAATTTCGTAATTTGTACTCATGTCTTCTAACCCTAATTTGGGGCGTTACATTCTACATAATAATGTTATTAAACATATTTGTTGTGAAATAATGAATAATAATAGACAGTTTATATTAATTCGAATTATTTTAATATACCTAACTATTATTAATTTCGATATAATATAAATAAACTTATATTTAAATAAGTGGACAATATTAATATTTGGTAGATACGTAACTGTATTAACTACATTGTAATTAGTATCAATCATTATATAGTTCATATGAGTGAAATTTTATTGATCCTGTTGAAACATAATTCCATTTGATACGATTAATAGTTATTATAATATAATCAACTAATTATATGTAATATATATATAATAATGTTATTATACATACATGTAAATCTTAACGAATTGTTGATGTATGAGATAAATATGATAATTTATTTGTCATTAAATGATCAAGAGAAAACGAACATTTTCATGATGTGAGATGACAGTGGTGAATTGTCTTTATGAAAGTTGCAGATCTTTTTTTTCAAGTTTTTAATGATATAAAGTTTGAAATTTTTTGGGTTTTGGATTGAAAGATATGGAGGTTGGTTTGAAAGAAAAGTAAGAATTTAAGAAGAGAAGAAGAAGAAAAAGTGCAAAAGTTTGGAAGTATTTTTGGAAGAGAGGATAGAAAAGCGTGATCATGCTTCAGCACGATCACGACTTTCCTTTTAAAGGTTGAAGACTCGTGACTTCGCTAGTTGATGGTCAACAGCACGATTGCGACTTCGATGCCTGGAGGCTGATGCAACACCCTTTGGTCTTTTGGCTATATCTCCTTCTCCCGACCTCTAAATGACATGAGATTTGAATCATTGCACTCGAAACACATTGGTCTACCTCTTCACCAAAAATCTTAGCCATCTAAAATCATCTAAGAGAGAACGAGCACAAAATGTGGGACGGGTCTCATTGAGTGTGCATGGGCATGAGTTTTTCTCACACCTGTGACTCTTGCATAGGCGTGAGATTTTCTTGCACACGCGTGACTCTCTCACACTCGTGACTTTTCTCCCTCATGCCTATGAGTTTTAATTGCTGGACGATGTTTAATTGTCACATCAAGACACTGTACTCTCTAATAGTTAACCGTGACTTAATTTTAGTTTGTGCATCCTAGAGCATTTACAAACTGAACAGTATTGTTTCTTTTGACCATAATTTCTCCTCTAGACATCTGAATGAGATAATTTTTGATTTGGAATAAACTAGAGATATAGGGATACAAATCATCTGAAGACTTTTAATTCAATATTTAAGACTTTCAATTTTTGGATGGAATTTGAGTATAGTAGATTGTTTCAATATAAGAACAGTTCGAAAATTTCTAAGGTATAGCTTTCAAATTATTGAATCAAATTGAACGACCGTGATGTCATTAGAAACTTAAGATATAGGAGAACAATTTTTTAGAACAGAGTATTGCCAAATAACTTCATTTTCATTGTCTAAATGATCAAGAACAGTAGAGTCGAAAGTCAGTTTTTGGGAAAAATTTGAAAGGAATACAATGAGAAAGGAACTGTGATTTTAATGATTTTATTGAGGTATAAACCTAAGTACAAATTATAATTAGGTGAGTTTTTGAGATAGGATTGATTGTGACAAGGATAATGGAAAAATATCTGGGATTGTCATGAACATGCATTGTGCATATTTCATTTACATACATATGCATTAATAAACATTTATAATTGTGCAAATCGACCTGTGAATAACCTATACGGTCTCACTCAATTAATTGTTTTTTTATATTATGCTTAAATTATTGAATGAATGTGATTTGATTGTGTTGATTCCAAACAATGAAGGTTCGATGATTATGATATTTTAACTTTTATTTACTTCCCTTATCTAGAGCGATCATATTATAATTTTCCTTTTAGTATTAAAATTTCTAGCTTTTGTGTTTTACTTTCCTTATTTACAGCAATCATCTTATAATTTTGTTTTTAAAATTTCCAACTTTTATGTTTTACTTTCCTTATTTACAACAATCATCTTATAATTTTGTTTTTAGCTGATATATAATTGACTTACACTTATAATACATATTACTTGTTATAATACATATTACTTAACTAAACAAAAGATGAATGTCAAAAAAAAAAAAAACTAAACTAAACAAAAGATGAGTTAAAATATACCTGAAGGTGTCACCTAAGATTTCATGTCCATGGGTATATATGAAGTTCGTGCTTAGTGGACAGCAAGAAGAGAAACTATCTTTAAAACGTGGTTGTAGGAGTGTGTTACCATTTAAGTGACATAAAGGCCGTTGATAAAATGGACGAACAAGATGAATATCGTGGTTGTCTATTCGTCTTTAGTATATATATACTTAATAATTGTATCTGGCCATCAATGGATTTTCACTGGTAAATTGTATGAAATGGATTGTGTTTTTATTAGAGATTTTCTACTTCTTTCGTAGAAAAAATTGAAACTACAAAACTTGTTTAATATTCTTTAGACTGGTTTTTAACATTAGAGACTTGAAAATATTCTGTTTGACAATTATCATACCTGTTTACTTCCCATTAAACAAGCCATGATATAGATACAGAGTCGATGGGGCTTCAACCCTTACACTCTCACTACCTCTTATCACAACACAAGACATTGATTACAAGTATTGTTATGATTGTAAAATTAACCAGAAGTGGCTCTACGACCTTCAATAAATTCGTTCCAGTTCTGTTTCAATAGCAGAATTTTGGGACTGCTGTCTTCTATGTCACCACCATGAAACCGGTCCCAAACCATCTGCATCAATCGTTCCCTGCAATGAAGAATATAAGCCATCTTGAAAATTTATATATCAACCACACATAAGCGATAAAAGACCAACAAATTAAACCTGCCAACTAGCAATGGCAATGGCCCCCATGACGAAGCTACATCTTTATTTTTGTCATCTTCGTGCAAAAATGAAAGCATACCAAAATTCATACATATGTTTGTAACTCAGTAATGTCTAAGCATCAAGAAGGCATATCAACAGAGGAAGTACAGAAAGAAGAGGCAAGATTGATCTCAGCCTAATAACACAGTTGTTTGAAAAACAGCATCTAAACAGTAACTTAGACTAGTTGAGATCACTTACCGTAATCACCATAGGGGCAAATGGCTTTTCTTGTTGCTCAAGTGGTATAGGAGGAAAACTCACTGTTCGGACTTGAAACTTAATCTGATAAAAAATCAGAAGTCAATGAATAGAAATCAAAATGTCATAGATATCAATTATTACCTCTTCTAACCCATCTATAAAATATTGTTGTCCTGCATCAAACTCCCATATCCATTTGACCTTGTATCTGTCATTATTATTACAAGTTTCTAAGATCATAGCTTTCATATATGCATGCAAGTGAAAAGGAAAATGAGAGAGTCAGTGTGGTAGATATTAAAAAGGAAATAGTGAAAGATGCAATAATGTGAACTACTTAAGTGGACTAGCCTATCATAGACCAGAGGAGGGGCATTTACCTTTTCTCTGGGTCAGGCACAGAGTGAGACTGATGTGGTAAAAGATGGGATGGAATAAAAATGTCATCGAAAAACCCAAGTGACACTGCCAATCATGGTTTCCAACCTCAGTAAGCAGAAGCTAACAAGCAAAACCTAAATGCTGAAATGCAGAATTGAAACAAACTTCTACAAGTTCTCAGCAAAGAAGAATATGAATTTAACGGCACATGGTAAACAAGAAAAACGGCTGCTTGTAGTTACTAAATAGTATAAGCCAGTGAAAGGGAACATCAGGACCAATTTCAAATAGAACAGAGATGCACTTCTCCCAAGATTCTCATAAACACAAAATTTGTATATTTCTTTTTTTGCATATGTTGGAGAAAAAGAGATGGCATCATTTATCCCCAGATTAATTCCCAGCTTCTGAACCACTAATAATCCAGAGACCAAATAATCTGCGTAATACTTTTCCTCCACAATTTGACTCTTACAGGGATTGCACCTTTTACTACAACCCATTAGTGAAGTAAGAAAAACAGCCAGAAGATACATAACATGCATCTTTAAGACATACAGCGCAAACCATCCTCATCAGACTCTTTAAGTTTTGCAGCAATAACCTCTCCCACAAATGGACGGAACACAACCATTCTAAACTCTACCTGCAAAAAAGAAAGAAGGTGGTCAGCTCTTCGTAGGATAAGCATGCACAGTGCACAGACACTACTTTTGACATAAAGAACCAATTTTTAAAAAGGAACCATAAAATCGCCAACCCAGAACAATTAAGTAGAGATACACTGCAAATGGAGATCTTAATCGGTTTAGTTAATAAGAAATTAGAACGATATTCAGGGAATTAAGCAAAATTACAGTGAGTTTTAAACAGCAAATGACGCATATTATCGAACATTACATAGGCGTGACGTTTTCTGTATACAAATACCATAAATCTAACATACAGTGTAAGTGGAAGCTCCATCTCCTGGGAAAATAAAACCTCCATCAATGCTGCGGATGTCATAGATCGAAACGCACAGTCCCAAATTCGCTATAACCTGACTAACAAAACACAATACGTCTTTATGTTTATGAGAAGATAAAAACCCGTAAAACAAGAGAGATGGGGTAGACCCATAACAGACCTTGTCGAGAAAAATATTGTCAAGCTCTTTCTTAATTGCTTTTTCGAGAGGAAGGCTAAGAAGATAGGGAGGCAAGCGCAGCTTGTGCTCTATTAGGCTTAGATAGAACATTTCAAGAACCTGCCCAACAACCTCAGCTTTGTTCTTTGATTCGCTTTCAGGTTCAAATCCTTTAATAACAAATAAAGTGACAAGTGAGAAACTCAACAAGTAAAGCGTGTGTAGGAGTGTTTGCAAAATAAAGTGACACATCTTTGAAACAGCAGTAATTTCAACGTACCCAAAGATCTGGAGAAGAAAGAACCGAGTGGTTTCCATTGAGAGGAAGATTAACAAAAATTGAAAACAATATAAGTAGTTGTATCTTTAGTTGATCACTCAGGAGATAAAAGGGCATCATAATTCCCCAAAATTTAGATATTTTCTAGCATCAGAAATTTATTTAATAAATACAAATATAATGTTAAAAGCTTAAGAAAAATTCAGTCCACTTGACTCGAAGTAAAAAGGCCCAAATATTAAAAATATTGGATTATGATAACATTTATATGTAGAGATTTAAAAGTTTAAGATTTAAACTTTCTTTGCAATAATATGCAGAGGTTTCAGATTTTGCAGCAGAAGAGAGTGTTCTCCCAATAACTCTTCTTACAAACATGGTTATATCAATTTCTGCATATTATCGCAAAGAAAGAGCATTAGGACTTCATATAGGAATATGTTTGCACATATTTATAACATGTGCACATGCCATTTGTCTTTGTGCGTTTTTAAAATGTATTACTGGTTCCAAGACCAGTACATAGTTTTTCTATCCTAGTGAAACGGCCAACAGTATACATATGTTACATAGAAACAGAAAATGAATACATAACAAAAACCACAAAAAGCCTTGCAAAAAGGGCAGTGGTATAACAGTTCATAATTCCATATCATTTTTATCTATTACACATTAATAGATACTTAAATTGCACTACATAGATCCTATAAACTATAATCAGTCTTTCTATTTCAGCAAAATAACCTTCCATTTATTCAACTTTTCCAGTTCAATCAAGATGTTGTTTGCCTCAACCTCCATGATATAAGAAGGGAAAAAAGTATAGACCAATATATGTCATGTAACCATAGGCATCAAAGACACCAACAAGGATAGATCAGGATAACCTAGCAACTCACTTTTTTTTGGGTGAAAACAGTAACTGAAAAGACCTTAGTAAGAAAGCAAGACACCATTATGCAACAAAAATCCTGGATCCTATTTGAAGATCCACAGAACATGAGCTTATCTTTAGTGGGTTCACAAAGTATCATGATGCTTGTCCTTAAGGTCCTCCACTAAAGCATAGAAACCTATAGGTTATTTGACAAGGTAAAACAACCCATCCCGATGCTTGAAAACAAAACAATTCTCATGATCATTGACTGGAATTAGGATGCTTCAAAACACAAATCAGAGCAAGAGTATCAGCTATGATACGTGAGATTATCACAAACCAAAACAAGCTAACATGAACAAAGAAAATGATTATACCTATAAGACAATCATTATTTTGAGAATCAACTAGATTAACAATGAAGCAGAGCCGTAAATAAAAAATTTAAGCCACCAAGTTTCAGTCGAACTCAAAATGACGAACAGGGTCCCTTAATCTACAATAAAATGAAGTAAAATAGAAGAAAATAAACACAAGAAGAAACGAGGGAACGCCATATCAAAGGAAATAAACAACCAATCGCTTGGAAATTTCGTCGAACAGTTGGCGAGCCAAATGCTGATGACCACACATAGACCAAGGCCGAAAAGTAGAGTAAACATAAAGCCATAATAAGTTAAGCTAAGAAAAAGACACAAACAAGACATGGCTGATCCCAGAAATGAACAAGAAAAGAAGCATACATGGTGATGAGTAATGGAAGGAGCTTAGCTCTTGTTGTCACTGCAAGAAGAACAGAGGTTTCCGGTAAAAGCTTGAGAAATTCAGTTCATTTGACTCGAAGTAAAAAGGCCCAAATATTAAAAATATTGGATTATGATGCCCTTTTATCTCTTGAGTGATCAACTACATAATAGAATCTCAAATAAGGATGTTTATGAAATGAGAATCAAAATTATTGTGATTCTATCACTAATGCAAATACAATTTGGTTGTTTACCGCTTGAAATATTTTTTATATAATCTCCACCACCTCTAAATTTTCTGACAGAAGCACTGGAAGCAGAGCTTTAAAATTTTAAACTGAATTATAACTAAAAGGGTAGAATATCAATTGAAGCTTTGGGATGAGAAAGAAACGAAGGTTTTGGGATGGGTGTTGTTAGTATTTATATGGGATGGGAGAGAGGTCTCTCTCTCAATTCAAAGCTTCGATTTTTCAACAAGGAGAGCTTGAAGAGGAGAGCGAAGAGTCAACTACAACAACACCCAGAAAATAACGCTTAAAACCCAAAACCATACCACAGGTCCACAATGCCTTTCTGTTACTCAACTCACCAAAATAAACGCAAGGACTTACCTGATATAGAGGCAAGCAAAATCAGGCATCGAAGGACTATGTTAGCGAGCCAGAGAGGGGGCGAGGTCAAGAAGCAACGCTGCCCAGCGAGGAGTGAAGGAAAGTTATTAATTGCAATTTGAATTAAGCTACTAGAAGAAACAACGTCGTTTTACATTAAACAACAAGATGACTAAGTATTGTGTCGGGCCAAAATTTCAATCCTAAATAGACTCAACTAATAATATGAGTTAACATAATTAACTATAAGATTAAATTTGTAATAACTAAAACATTTGATATCAAATGTAATCAACTTTTTATTAGTATCGCAAACTTGAACAAAATTTTAATTTTAAATATATTTACTTTAATTTTGGTGGTAAAATTTGATTCTTAAGAGTGTGTTAAAATAATTAATTGTACCACCAATTAATTTGTTGATTATATTTTGAAAAGATACATTTTGATATATCATGATTATCTTATCATTAATTGTAGCATCAATCAATTTGACGAATTTTCATAAACGTGTTCATCCATTTTCTAAGGGAATGTTAGAAACATCTCATGACAATCACAATTACTTTAATCAAAACTACCTTTATGAAATCATTTAATTAATTGTACCGTTAATCAATTTGTCAACTATAAATTGATTTTCACAATTGCACTCATTTCAAGTTGATTTTAGAAATATTCTTTTAATAATTACAATCATAATTCTATTCTTCCTTTTTATTTTCATTCATTCACGTGTATTATTTCAAAATAGTGTCTTTACTAATTAAAGATAAAGTTACATATTACTGAACCTCATGTCTCAACGAAATTTCTACTTGTGCAATCACAACTATTTTGATGAGATAATTCTTAGATCAGGACAAATCATGTTAGAGAGAGAAACTCTTCCTTCTCACTAACAAACACCCCATTTTTACAGACCAATCTAGTTTTCTTTTTCCATCCTCTTCACCTTCCCCTTCAAATTTTCTTCGATTGACTGGTTTCTTCCACCATTTTCTATTGGCTTCTTGCAATCCCCTTCACCATCCTCCTTCCTCCTCCATTTGCATTTGCCCTCGTACAGGGGCAGTGCAGTCTTTTCCATCACCCAACCTTCCCGCCCTCTTTTCTTTACCAAAAAAACACCCTACATTTCATGCACTGAATACTAGAAAACTGCTTCCTCACCAAATCAAGAAATTCAACCTCGATGACAAACCTACCCCTCCCAAACTTTCTGATTATCCCCCTTTACCCTTGAACACCACCCCATCATCCTCTGCAACTCCCTTCTCTGCTCCACTGATCCACAATAATGCAAACCATTATTCCCCATCAAAAGCCTCTTCAGCCCAGTCATCCTCTCCTCCCTTCACTAAAAACAACCCACCCTCAGCTTCAGAATTTCCTCCACTGAAACTAGATCCAACGGAAGGAGTCTTTTCTATAAAAGCTAGGAGGACATGGAAACAAGTTGTGGGAGATAAGATTGAGTCCTCTTTGGTTTTCAGCCCCCAGTGGTGATTGAAGGGAAACTTATGGTAGCTCCTACCTTAGAAACACTGCAGGAAGTAGCTAAAACATGGGAGTCTACTCTAGTTGGTTTCTTCATAGACAAAAGACCCGCATTTCTAGTGATACAAGCTTGGGCTCAAAGAAATTGGAAAGGAAGAGGCTTAATGGAGGTAATGCTCACTGAGGAAGATAACATTATATTTACTTTTTCCTCAAAACAAAAGCACAAAAAATAATTGAAAAAGGTCCTTGGTATATTTCACAACTTCCACTATTTCTTCAAAGTTGGCAGCCAGAAATGGAACTAGAAAAAAACAAGCTGAAAAACATTCCCTTATGGGTCAACATTCACAATATACCTCAAGAATATTGGACAACCAAAGGATTGAGTATGCTAGCTAGTTTTTTGGGGAAACCTATATGCATGGATGAGAACACAACGCTAAGGAAAAGGGTAGGGTTTGCAAGATTGTGTGTGAGTATGAATATATCTAAAGAAATGAAGGATAACATTATTATTTTAAGGTTGGTAAATGCAACCTCTCTCAGAGAAGATAGAGTCACGGTTATATACCAATGGAAACCTTTACTGAAAGCACAAGGCAAGGAATGGAAACCTACTAGGAAAACTTTCACTAGTGGAGATTATTGGAAAGTTACTGGTATAGAAAAGTGTGACTTAAACAGCAAAAAGGAGGAAGAGAAGAATGAACAGGTAACTGAGAATCCTATTCCAAGTCCATTGGATAAGGATTCCCTCAAAAAAGGGGAAAATAGCCAAGGAACACATAACCATGATTCGAATAAAGGAAGAGGAGCAAAGATGATTCCTTCAGTTGACAAAGACAATACTCAGATGGACAACTTTCAACAGACTGAACCACCGAAAGGTGGAACTCAAGAGGATGAATAGATGGCCTCAAGGAAAAGTAATAGGAGCAGTAGGAAAGGCTCCAAAGGTAAGAGTAACCTTCTATGATAGTGATAGTTTAGAATGTACGTGGAATAAATAACCCCTCTAAGCTTAATGCTTTAAGGAATTTTGTCCTGAAAGAGAAGCCTCAGTTTTTTTGTCTTTTGGAAACTAAAATTAAGGAAATAAATTTGAGCAAGTTATGTTGCTTGGGTAGGAAATAGCAAATTTTATCAAACCATCGAAGTGGAGAAAACTGTTATTGATCAGCAGTACAACCACACATCGATATACTTCAAGATGGAAAATTCTAGAGTGTTTGCTACTTTTCTATATGATCTTAACCTTGGATTTCAAAGGATTGAATTATGGAATGCTATTAGCCGATTAAAGAACTCGATAGAGTTGTCATGGTTAGTATATGGTGACTTTAACGCCATATTATATAGATCAAAAGCAGAAGGTAATTGCAACTTACGCAACTACTCTTCAGATATGTATGATTGTATGTAGCAAGTAGAGTTAACAGATTTTAAACCAAAAGGCCATAAGATCACGTGTTCCAACAAACAAAGTGCTACTTGGCATATTAGAAAAAACCTGGACAACGCATTAGTAAATGTGGATTGGATGCATTCTTTCCCCAGAAGCACAACAAAATTTCTTGATCCGGGCATCTATGATCATACTCCTATAAGGATTGACAAATTGTTTAACTCCGTAAAAGTCAGTCATCCTTTCAAGTTTAATAATTTCTTGGCAACTATGGAGGGTTTTCATGAAGCTATATTGCAGGATATAGAGCATGATTGTTTTGGGATAAAATAATACATTTGCCTCCAAAAGCTTATATCTATCAAGCAAGAACTAAAACTCCTCAATTCTAAGAGAGGACAGAATCTCTCGAAGGCAATTGATGAGGCTAGAGACAAATTATCAGCTACACAGGCAACATTGGCAGAAAATCCCATTAATGAATCACTAGCCTTGGCAGAAAAGGAAGGTTTAAAGGAATATCTGCAATTGGTGGACAACCAAAATTCTCTTTTGAAGCAGAGATCTAGAGTATCTTGGCTAAAGGAAGGGGAAAATGTAGCGCCCCTTACCGTAGAGTACACACCGGAACGCCCGTAGGTCACTCCGGTACATATCATATGATAAGAGAGAACTACAAACAAACATCACTATACTTCACATGGCATCACAATAATAAAACATTAATAGTAAATTGCAACATTTTAAAACCTAAACTTTTTCCATTTCATTACATCAACTCAATAATTTACATAACTGTCAGTCTCATCTGTCTGTACATTCCTCCGAAAACTTTACACAATGACTATATACAATCAAGACAAAAGAGCAATCCTAACTAGGTCATCTAAAAAGAATCCCAACTGACCGACCTGTGAGCCATAACTTCTCTCGCCAATCTGATCTACACGGCTTTACAGTCTCTCTGGAGCTAGGGGTCTACTCTCGATCCTGAAAAAATAGGTTGCAATTTTGGGTGAGTTTGCGAACTCAGTGAGGAATCATCATCGATGGTTCACCCAATTCATGCAATACTTAAGCAAATTACAGAGTATCTCACAAAACCATATTCAGAAGTACCACATTATTGGATTAACAACAAATCACAATATACAAGGCATTCTCGCCTTTTTCCCATATACAATACTCAATCAATTATGTATGCAATGCATATGTGACCGTTTCCAATTTTATTACGGTGTTATTACCGAGCGCCTGAAATATCCCATATAAATAGTAGACGCGTCTTAGGAGTAGGAGAGCCCTCTGGATATGCACTATCTCCCTTCGAGCTCAAGGCTCTTTTTCGGTATCGATGGCGACTCCGGTCACAACTGTTATTATCCGTTCATGCATTTGTGTATGAATGCATATGCCCAATTTAACAGTCAATGTATCATAAACAGAAATGTGTCACAGTTTGCACAGCAGAGGTAAAGCAATTAAGCACAGTAATAGCAAGCAATTTTACAATTAGCACCTCATGAACACTTCTATGTCAGATCTCCCAATACATCGGACCATCTGTCCGGAATCTAGTCAGAATCAAACACAATCACTAATCCCACCATTATCTCCACAAAGAACATATAACAATTGAGCGAAAGCCATCTCAGTCACTCACCTATAACTTCCGAGCTAATGCAGGGAAGTCTCTGCAACGTCGGTAGGTCAACCCTCCAAATGTGCCTCTATAATGATCAGAGAGTATAAATATTACTAATTGCCCAATCAGAACTATTTAATGATGCACATGTAGCAATTAGAAGGTGTACAATGCATGTTTATGATATTCTCGAAAAGTTCATCTAAAAATTAGAAATCTAACGGCACCGAAATTACTCAATTCGGGCCTCTATAGGTCCAAAAATAAATAAAATAATGACCAAAGAACAATTACCCGGACCCACGTCAATTTCACTTCCAAAAATTCTCAATTTCTCATAAAATGAAATTAAATATTCCACGAATCCGATGCTTTGAGCATCAGGCCAATCGGATATCGGATGGAAAAGATATAAGTAAAAGAAGGCATAAACATTATATATATATATATAATACAAGAAAAACCAAGTGCTTCCTTCTTTCCCTTTTTCTGTCTAATTTTCAAACATGCATAACTCTTTACACACAAATCAGAAAATTACAAATCATATCTCGTTGGAAAGATCATGAAAA
>JANKYE010000013.1:13150991-13161274 GCA_032467995.1 Erythroxylum dillonii
CCGCTTTGGTTGCGATTCGACCTCGCAACCTCACGGTTTTGTAGCATTTAAACGCTCGCCTCTTACCATTGAGCTAACTTTTGACGAACATTTAAATGTTCATTTTCAAAATTACAGTGGCAAGGAGCAACTCTTCTCAAAAGGTGCTGAGTTGGAATCACATTCTAACTAAGGATTCCTGTGGTTCCGGAGGATCCAACTACAGGAAAACCAGGAACAGAGAGCTTTCCCCCCTTTCCGCCCCACTTTTTGGTCTTAAGAATGCTGGTTTAAGAATAAGAATGAGTGATTGCCCTTCTCCGACCCTTACTGCCCAACCTGAGAGCGGACAGCTAATGCGTTCCACTTATTGAACAGGGTTCTATGGTCGGTCCGCGACCCCTGGATGCCTTACTGATAATTACTCTATGCCTTTTCGGGAACAAGAGAACAATAGCTTGACAAAGGGTTCGATCCAATTTAGTCGCTCAATCGAACCCATCATTGATTTAAGATATTATATTGATATATTGATAAGGTGAATATCCAGTCTATTCAATGCTAGGCATAATGAGTATAAGAGCCTCAAAAAATTCTCTTTTCGTCCTGTCCTATGAACTTTAAGGTGTATGAAGTTTCATATTGGATTCTTTAAGCAGAAGCGAGACGACGGAGACTCCATTTATTTAACTTAGGTTGATCTAAGCCAAAAGCAGACTTACGTCAAAATACCCCTAAAAAGAGTTAGCTCAATGGTAAGAGGCGAGCGTTTAAATGCTACAAAACCGTGAGGTTGCGAGGTCAAATCGCAACCAAAGCGGACAATACTGATTAATGGGGTACTGAAGTTGGTGGTTAAAATCCACCCGATACCTGGACCGGTACTGAAGTTGGTGGCTAAAATCCACCCGGTACCCGGGTCCAACATAAAGAGAATACTAATATACTATCATGTGAATCATTGTCAAGATTGATTTCACTAAATGTTCTTCGCATGTCAAAGTAACGTTAGTAAAAGATATGTCATTACAAACAATCCTAGAAACGTAAACAAAGGAAAGGCATAATTGTATCTTATTTGTCCAAAGAAGGCCAAAGACAATGACAATAGAATAAATGATTGTTGCAAAGCTCAAGGACCAACCTCAATTTAGACCAGCTGAAAGCACTCCAGATGCTGCTAAATTGGCAACAACATCGTAATGTGATGTATCACCTCTTATCCCTATTTGCCAACTACTAGGAGACAAGGGTCGTGTAGCAAAAAAAAAGAATTATTTTTTATCTCTTTTTTCTTCAAAACCAACGAAAACCTTTGAATCCATATATACCAAAGAAAACCTAGAAATCATAATCCAAGTTTAAGAATCAAAGATAAAAAAGATTGAAACTTTAAGAATCCAACACCAAATGAAACTGTTAGAAAATGCAGATATATAAGTTGTAACAGAAAGTGACAATAAACAAGAAAGACCATACCATCGGGGTTCTTCCAAAGATACTGGAATAGATAGAATAGCGGCGTTATCCCCCACCAAACCAAACATAAATACCAAGAAAAGTCAACTTGAAAATAGAACAAAAACTAGACACTTGAGGAGTTTGATAGATGTGAGACGGTGAGAGGGAGCAACGAAAGAGAAGGGAGAAAAGTGTGGAGAAAACGAGACGTGAGATGTGAGACAGTTAAATGTAACGAGGGCAAAATGAAGATTCGACCGAACAAAATATGAGTTGATGGGATAAAACGCTCTTATAGAGGAGCTGGTTGAAAATCAACTCGTTGGGTTGAATCAACCAAACCAGTCAATTTTTTACCAAACAACCTTATAAGCTTTTTTATAAAGTCAATAAGCTAAAGTGGGTCAACCAGCTAAAAAAGATTTGATCAGCTCTTCACCAAATAAGGCCAATGTATGAATTGAAACAAGCACTATGACAATAGTACTTGAAATCCATGAGGTGGTCATAGGTTTGGATTTTGAGGAGAGTATACTTGATTCACGTATATACTCTAAGTTTAGTAAGAGCAAGTTTATCTTTAAGGTCTTGTATGTAGGGAAGGAAAATGGGCTCGAGCCAGCTTGGCCCGACCTGAAGTCAATAGGCCAAGCCCATATCCGGTCTAAGGCTTGACTGTTTTAAGCAAAATGACATCATTGTTGCACTAACAATTAAAAAAATTGGTCGAACAAGCTCGAGCTCGAGTCGCCTCTGGCCAGATGGGGCTGGGCTCAGGCTCAGGCTCAGGCTCATTACCTCAGGCCATTGCTGTCTCTACTTATATTTAGATGATATTTTATGTGTTACTAATGATTTATGCATATTGCATAATATGAAGAAGATGTTTTTAAAAAATTCAACATAAATGATCTTAGACGCATACACACACATGCAAGCACACACACATGTGTGCACGTGAGCGCACGCACACGCACACACGAACACATGCACGCACGTAGGCACTTATATCTACACATACACACACATGCATGTGTACACACAAACGTATACATGCACACATAGGCTTATACGCACACATGCACACTCACATGTACACACACACATATACATCCATTGCATAAGAGAATTAAGTCAATATATTTTAATGTAAGCAACATAAGTGTTATGTTATCATATGATATTTTGATTTAGTAGGAGTTTGTGACTATTATGTTACATTTATTGAAGTGTTTGAGATTGATAAAGTTATTAATTTTGCACTTGTTTGTTATACAATAGTGTTTAAAATGCATATATTTAATTGTATTATATGCATGTGTGTGTATTAGCAAACCCATTTGAAACCTACTACCCATTCTATCTTACATCTATTTTGTTGTCTCTAACTCTTCTCTTCCCTCTCATCTTTTTCTTTTTTCTTTTGCACTCTTGCCTCAAAACATGCGGCCTCACTAACTGTAGAGAAATTGCAAGCAGCGTCAACAGCGGCCCGCACATTAATCATTTTCTAACTAGAGACTTTTGGTGTAGAAAACAACTAATTTTGGGCTTTTCGCGAGGTGAGTTTTCAAAAACTTTTAATCTGTTTTTTTTATTCTACTGAAAAAATTGTTTTCGTTGATTCACATCTCTTTTTCTAGTTTTTAAGGTTAATTGTCTTTCTAGTTTCTTGCTTTCCACCCATTTATTTTTCATAAGTGAGACCTAGGAGGTGGTGAGATTGAAGCCTAAGAATGATAGACTACTATGTTTAAAATGGTTTTAAGCAATCCTAATAGATAATACTTTGTTTAAAAAGGAATTGAGACCATCCAAGATGTAAAGCAAAATTTACGTTACTTTCTTCTGGACTATCGTTCCCCAGTTTTGGTTTGCCCAAATACATTGGGATTCTTGATAGACATGATCCAGAATGTTATTTGTATAGGACTACTCACACATTGTATTCATGCTTGTGTTTAATGTTATTTATATTTTGTTGTTTGCTTCTTTTCCTCTATCTTTGTGAGTTTATAGGCTTGACTTTTCCAAACACTCGCACACATGCTTCATTTGTTGAGTTTCTCACTTGTCACTTTATTTGTTATTAAAGGATCTGAACCTAAAAGCAAATCAAAGAACAAAGCTGAGCTTGTTGGGCAGGTTCTCGAAATGTTCTATCTAAGCCTAATAGAGCACAAGCTGCACTTGCCTCCCTATCTTCTTAACCTTCCTCTCGAAAAAGCGATTAAAAAAGAGCTTGATAATATTTTTCTTGACAAGGTCCATTATGGGTATACCACATGTCTCTTGTTTTACGGGTTTTTATCTTCTCATAAACATAAACGGTTATTATGTTTTGTTAATCAAGTTATAATGAATTTGGGACTGTGTGTTTCAGACTATGACATCCGCAACATTGATTGAGGTTTTATTTTCCCAGGAGATGGAGCTTCCACTTACACTTAGATTTATGGTATTTGTATACAAAAAACGTCACACCTATGTAATGTTCAATAATATGCATCATTTGTTGTTTAAAACTCGCCGTAATTTCGCTTAGTTTCTTGGATATCGTTCTAATTTCTTATTAACTAAACCGATTAAGATCTCTGTTGTGGTGTATCTCTACTTAACTGTTTTGGGTTGGCAATTTTATTGATGGTCTCGTTTAAGAAATTGGTTCTTTATGTCAAAAGTAGTGTCTGTGCGCTCTACGTGCTTATCATACGAAGAGCTGACCACCTTCTTTCTTTCTGTTAGGTAAAGTTTAGAATGGTTGTGTTTCGTCCATTTGTGGGAGAGGTTATTGCTGCAAAACTTAAAAGGTCTGATGAGAATGGTTTGCGTTGTACGTCTTAAAGATGCATGTTATGTATCTTTGGTCTTTTTTCTTAATCCACTAATGGGTTGGAGTAAAAGGTTTAGTCTTGTGGAGGAAAAGTATTATGCCGTTTATTTGGTCTCTGGATTATTAGTGGTTCAAAAGCTGGGAATTAATCTGGGGATAAATGATGCCATCTCTATTTCTCCAACATATGCAAAAAAATAAATCTACAAATTTTGTGTTTATGAGAATCTTGGGAGAAGTTCATCTCTGTTCTATTTGAAATTGGTCATGATGTTCCCTTTCACTGGTTGATACTATTTAGTAACTACAAGCAGTCGTTTTTTCTTGTTTACTATGTACCATTAAATTAATATTCTTCTTTACTGAGAACATGTAGAAGTTTAATTCAATTCTACATTTAGGTTTTGCTTGTTAGCTTCTGCTTACTGAGGTTGGAAACTATGATTGGCAGTGTCACTTGGGTTTTTCAATGACATTTTTATTCCATCCCATCTTTTACCACATCAATCTCACTTTATGCCTAACCCAGAGAAAAGGTAAATGCCCCTCCTCTGGTCTATGATAGGCTAGTCTACTACGTAGTTCACATTATTGCATCTTTCACTATTTCCTTTTTAATATCTACCACACTGACTCTCTCATTTTCCTTTTCACTTGCATGCATATACTATGATCTTAGAAACTTGTAATAATAATGACAGATACAAGGTTGGATGGATATGTGAGTTTGATGCAGGACAACAATATTTTATAGATGGGTTAGAAGAGGTAATAATTGATATTCTATAACATTTTGATTTCTATTCATTGACTTCTGATTTTTTATCAGATTAAGTTTCAAGTCCGAAGAGTGAATTTTCCTCCAATACCACTTGAGCAACAAGAGAAGCCATTTGCCCCTATAGTGATTATGGTAAGTGATCTCAACTAGTCTAAGTTACTTTTTAGATGTTGTTTTTCAAACAACTGTGTTATTAGGCTGAGATCAATCTTACCTCTTCTTTCTGTGCTTCCTCTTTTGATATGCCTTCTTGATGCTTAGACATTAGTGAGTGACAAACATATGTATGAATTTTGGTATGCTTTCATTTATGCACGAAGATGACAGAAATAAAAATGTAGCTTCATCATGGGGGTCGTTGTCATTGTTAGTTGGCAAGTGTAATTTGTTGGTGTTTTATCACTTATCTGTGCTTGATGGTGTTTTATCACTTATCTGTGCTTGATATATACATTTTCAAGATGGCTTATATTCTTCGTTGCAAGGAACGATTAACGTAGATGGCTTGGGACAGGTTTCATGGTGGTGACATAGAAGACATCAGTCCCAAAATTCTGCTAATGAAAACAGAACTAGAACCAAATTATTGAAAGTCGTAGAGCCACTTCTAGTTAATTTTACAAGCATAACAATACTTGTAATCAATGTCTTGTGATAAGAGGTAGTGAGTGTAATGGTTGAAGCCCCATCAAATCTGTATCTATATCATGGCTTGTTTAATGGGAAGTAAACAGGTATGATAATTGTCAAACATAATATTTTCAAGTTTCTAATGTTAAAAATCAGTCTAAAGAATATTAAACAAGTTCTATAGTTTCATTTTTCTGCAAAAGAAGTAGAAAATCTCTAATAAAAACATAATTCATTTCATACAATTTACCAGTGAAAATCCATTAATGTTACATTTAGTAGGAGTTTGTGACTATAAATATGCATATGTTTTATTCTAACCATAATGGGAATTAATTAATTTTAAAACATAATAAATATATTTTATTAAAAATAATTAACATAGGTGCAGATTTTTAATGTGATCCTCGAGTTAGCCAAGATGTTGGATGACTGGAGATTGAGTAGGTTGATCCCTTGTAAAAAGCCAAAGGAGAGGTTCAACAATGCCAAAACTATCGAGGCATCAAATTACCAAGTCATACCATGAAGTTGTAGCAGAAGGTAATTGAAAAGAGAATCCAGAGAACTGCTTCTATATTGGCCAACCAATTTGGATTTATGCCTGGTAGGTCCACGACAGAAGCAATACATCTACTTCAGAGACTAATGGAATGCTACAAAGAACGAAAATGGGATTTGCATAAATTTTTGTTGATTTGGAAACGGCGTATGATAGGGTTCCTAGAGAACTCATATGGTGGTGTTTGGAGGCAAAGGGCATTCCTCGGACGCATATCAGACTGATTAGGAATATGTATGAAGGAGCATTGACTAGCGTAATGACGATAGGAGGCGACTCGGAAGCGTTCTCTATTGGTGTTTGACTACACCAAGGTTCAGCTAACGCGCCTCGCTGAAGGCTTGACATCAATTTGATGACGTTTTTTATGGGTGTTTTTGTTTGGTGTGTTTTCGGCCTTGAGGAATTAAGAAGGATGGAAATTTCGAATTCAACAATCAAGAAAATAAGGATACGCAAGGTTTGATTTCTATAACACCTCTTGGAAACTTGTTCTAAGCAATTTCGATTATCAAAATAAAACCAAGAGAAACGAACAATCGACATGCTGCAATTGGGAAAGCAATTGATAAGTGAATGATGATTCGAAAAGTAACAAGAACAAGAGAATAATATTTCTCCCTATTGAAGCCGACGACACTCAAGCAATTCTGATCTAAAAGTTGTTCTCCAAAAATCCTAAAACATAAGTATTTATACCTAGGTTAAATAATACAAGACTTGGGCTAAATATGGAAGCCCAAAATAAATATAACCTAAAGCAAGCCTAAAATAGAATAATAAAAACACGCTTAGGCCTAGTCCAATGCTCTCCCAAGTCTGATCATAGGCGCATCTCTCCTCTTGAGCTTAATTGATGATACGGAACCCAATACAATGATCTTCAAGTCCCAAGTGAGTCTAATCCAAGCATTTGAGATAAACAAATCAATTTGGGTTGTGATTCAGATAACTCTCTTCCAATAGGCTTGATGCACTCCATCCTCTCCACAAATTAGCTCACATACGCATAGAGAGCCTCCTTGAGTTTCTCAATCCTAGCTCTAGATATAGGCTCAACTAGAATGACAAGCTCACCCCCGTCATATGCACCATCTCTATGATGATCCTTACTCCAACTCACATCAGTCCCTCCCTCCTTAAAAAGATTCATCATCGAATCTGAATTCATATCAAAAGGAGAAAGATCAGTAATATTAAAAGTTGCATAAACAGAATACTCACCTGGCAAGTCAGTCTTTTAGGCATTGTCATTTATCTTCTCCAACACCTGAAACGGACCATCACCCCTGGGATCCAAAGTAAAAACATTCGGCAAAGCAAGAGGGTTAGTGTCAGAAACTAAATGCTCTCTGTATCTCATCACTACTAGTGCTCTTTTCTCTCCAATTACTCTCCTCATATCTTTTCCTCTAGCATACAAACTCACTCTTTCTCTTTCTTTTCACTCTTCTTTTCTCTCCCTGAACTTTTCTCTCCTGCATATCCCACTTTCTTTTCCTCACCTGTGCAGTCACTCCTTATTGGGCCAATCTCAATTTTTTTTTGGACCTCTTTCATCTCTTCACTTTTTTTGTTCTTACTACCCAAACTGTGAGATCCCACATCGGTTGGAGAGGGGAACGAAGTATGCCTTATAAGGGTACGAATACCTCTCCCTTACAAACACGTTCTCTATGACCTAGTGGACCAGATCCCATCGGAACTCTGAGGTTAAATGTGCTCGGGTGAGAGTAGTTCTGGGATGGGTGACCTCCTAGGAAGGCCTCGGAAAAAGCAAAACTGTGAGGGTTTGGCTGAGCCAAAGCGGACAATAGCTGTAAGCGGGTGATCTTGGATGTTACAGGTGGCATCAGAGCTGGTACCTGAACCGTTAGGCCAGCTAGGCTGGACTCCAAAGAGGGCTAGGCCTTAAGGGGAGTGGAGAGTGTGAGATCCCACATCGGTTAGAGAGGGGAACGAAATATGCCTTATAAGGGTACGGATACCTCTCCCTTATAGACGCATTTTTAATGGCTTAGTGGACGAGATCCCATCAGAACTCCGAGGTTAAACGTGCTTGGGTGAGAGTAGTTCTGAGATGGGTGACCTTCTAGGAAGGCCTTTGGAAAAGCAAAACTGTGAGGGTTTGGCTGGGCCAAGGCCCAAAGCAGACAATATCTGTAAGCGGGTGATCTGAGATGTTACAGGAGATCCCACATCGGTTGGAGAGGGGAACGAAGTAAGCCTTATAAGGGTACGGATACCTCTCCCTTACAGACGCATTTTCCATGACCTAATGGACCATGGACTAGATCCCATCAGAACTCCGAGATTAAATGTGCTCAGGTGAGAGTAGTTCTGGGATAGGTGACCTCCTGAGAAGGCTCCGGGAAAAGCAAAACCGTGAGGGCTTGGCTGGGTCAAGGCCTAAAGCGGACAATATCTGTAAGCGGGTGATCTGGGATATTATATGAAACCTCCTCACTTTTACTTGATTTGATCTGGTCCAGGTACAATTTACGAGGTGATAAAAGTCGTAGAATGAAGTTTCTACCCTTAAACTTAAAGGAGTATCTATTGGTATACCCATCATATGCTACCCCCTTGCCAAACTGTTAAGGCATCTCCAATAGCAAATGTCCTGTCTCCATGGGTATCACATCACACAACACCTCATCCTCATACCTCCCTACAGAAAATAGCACCAGTACCTATCTAGTCACCTTCACATCCGTACTATCATTAAACCACTGTAAATTATATGGCTTCGGATGTTTCCTACATATCAAGCTCAATTTCTCCACCATAGTTCGACTAGCCCCATTAGTACAACTGTCTCCATTTATGATCAAGTTTCACACCTTTCCACCCTCCAAATACCATTAATGGAATA
Source organism: Erythroxylum dillonii (assembly GCA_032467995.1). Taxonomy (NCBI): domain Eukaryota; kingdom Viridiplantae; phylum Streptophyta; class Magnoliopsida; order Malpighiales; family Erythroxylaceae; genus Erythroxylum; species Erythroxylum dillonii. Next base: position 13,160,113 of record JANKYE010000013.1, read on the forward strand.
GGTTCTCCCTCTGATCCAGAATCTCATCTCTAACTCTAGCACTTAACACTCTCCTAACTACAAGTGCTTCTCCTGTGACAACTCTTTCCACACATTCATCATCATCATCACAAACACTATCACAAGGCAAATTATCAACATCACTATCCTCAGAATCAATAACCCCATTATCCTTCATATACATTACTTTTCTATTAGGGCATTGAGAAGCAATATGACCAGTACCTAAACATTTAAAACATTTTATAGACAAATGTTTACTAGAAGTAGCTTGGGTGTTAGAAGTATCTTTTTGCTCAGATCCCCCAATTAATTTCTTAGGTATTTCCTTGAAGTCCACCCCCTTATCTTTGGACTTCTCCTCCTTCTGGGGCTAATTTGAGTTCCATGAGTAACTAGAACTTGCTCCACTCCTTGCGGTCACTCTATCTTTAAGTTGTCTCTCCACCTTCATGGCCATGTTCACCATGTCCTCAATCTCCAAGTAATGCTGTAACTCCACCACATTTGCTATCTCCCCATTCAATCCACTCAAAAACCTTACCATAGTGGCCTTGGTGGGTCCTCTACTATATTAGCACGGATCATAGCAATCTCCATCTTCTTGTGGTAGTCCTCTACTGACTTAGACCCTTGTGTAAGTCTTTGGAGGCACAAATCTCTTCCTCATACATGCCTTCATTGTTGCCTAAGTATTGATGAGTCTCTCTCTATTCCTCCTCCTAGAGGACACAAGCTGATCCCACCATATTAGTGCATAATCTGTAAATTCAAAAGCAACAAGTTTTACCTTCTTCTCCTCTGAGAAGTTATGGCACTCGAAGATCAAATCAACCTTCATTTCCCACTCCAAGTATGTCTCTGCATCATTCCTCCCCTTGAATTCTGGGATTTGCATCTTGATGGATTTGAGGTCTCCATCTCGCCTGTTGAGGGGTTTTCCTCTCTGAGCTCTCCTGGGCATGTGCTCTTCATAGTCCTCCTACTACTCATCAAACTCCTCCTCCTCAGGCTCATACCGTGTTGGTTGTCTGTGAGGTGGTGCCTGTCGCTGACGTACATCTGCACACCTGCCTTGAGGTTCCTTGTAACATCCCACCCTCAATTGGAAGGGTAAAATGGTAAAATTGGCCTAGGATGGGATAGAGTGGCATTTCATAGG
>JANKYE010000013.1:13173001-13186406 GCA_032467995.1 Erythroxylum dillonii
TATAAATATTATTTAAAATATATTAAACAATATGCAAAGCACAATATATTAATTATTATATATTTTTAAACCATATGAAACATAAATATAAATATATCTAACCAAATATTTTATATGGATTATAACATAAGTAAAACTAGTATCAAAAATAAATATTAAAACATATAAAAAAGTTAAATAATATTATATAAATCTCAAAATAAACGTAAAGATGTGTTTGTGGGTATTGTAGAAATTATGTGTAAAACATAAGAATAAAAGGGACTAAAAAATAGGTTCATTAATTGATATGAAAAATCTACCTAAAAAAATGATTTTTTGAGAAGCTCCAAAATTGAACTTCTTAAAAAGTTGTATTTTAGCTGCCAAAAAAGCTATATCTACTAAAAAAGTGATTTTTTATTTTACAGTCAAACACCCATTTTTCTTAAAAATAGCTTTTGCGGTAAAAAAAGTGCTTATTTATCCTCCAAAAGCTCAGCCAAACAGGCACTAAACATGGTGCAAGTTGTGGGAGAATTTCAAACTGTATACGAGCTAACTTGGCTAAAACTAAGTTTTCGATGGATTAAAAACTTAGTATGTACTCAAGTGGGCAGACCGTGGCTAATAGAATTGACATGGATAAGCATTGGATCGGACCAATGTACTATTGGCTTGGATGACTTATTATTAACAGATAGAGATGATGAGATCCTGGATGATGTGGCGAATAAGATCACAGTTGATGAATATCAACTTTAAGAGATAAAGATCATGTGGAAGGATCATCTGAATATACAGGAGATCTTCGTGCATATCGATAATCATCCATAGATAATGTAATCTTTTATCTTGTTAATGTGATGTAACTTAATCCCATTAGATAAAGTCTTAATTGGATGAGAATGTGTTAGTTTGATGTAATCGGATAAGGATAAGATCGTGATCTTAGCTAGTAGAATTCTATTAGGATTCTAACTTAATCATCTAGAGATGCCTATAAATAGCTTATTTGTGTCTTGCTCTCGTAATCAAGAGGAGAGTGTTGTGAGACACATAGATTAAGAGAGTATTCCTTTGTCTACTTTAAGGGAAGTAATGAAGGTTGACACTTTTAGTTGTATCTCTTTCTTATTCTTGTTGTTGCCTTTACTATTCTAGGACTTCCATAATTTTCTTGCGAGTGTGAGAGTTAAATACTACAAGGATCGTGAGCCATTCAAGAACTTGATAGATGGTTGACGATCACGTGAGAAGGCTAAATCTTCTAAACTAGATTGTCATGCTTAGAAGAACCTAAATAAGATTGTCATGCAATAGAGTAGGAGAGTCTTGCGGATAGGTTTAATGCCGAAGGAAAACCTTTGTAACACTTCTCAATCTCAAGAATTAAAATCCCATTTACTTATTTTTAATTTTTTATTAATATTAATTAATTATTTAAACAAAAATTTGACATTCAAATTCTTATTTCACCTATTATCTTACGCATTTGAAATTACGTTTGAAATGGCTTTCTTCGTCATATTCACTAACAAAAATGCTAATTTCTAACCAGATTTGCAAAAAATTAAAATTTTGAATTTTTAAAAATTTAAAATATAATTACAAAATTAAATAATTTTTTTTTAATAATAGTGACCGTGAGGCTTATCCCATTGTGATGTATTTCAACTCTCGTTAGCTAGAAAATTTTGTGCGATGTGGATTGATCCAAAGTCTTTAACATTACTATTGACGTAATTAAAAGTAAGGGCGTTTCGTTGTTTAGATTCAACATTTTCCTCTATGTAAACTTTCAATGATTCAACTATACATTTACATGGTAAGAAAACAAAAGAACAGAGAGTCAACCGTATATGAATTGTTGATAAGTATCAAAATCTATTTCCCTCAGGGTCTTCGTTCTCTTAAGTAATATTCTGAATGGAGTTATATACACAGTAATAGCAGCACTTATACCCCACAGCCTCTTATTATGTCATCACAACGAATCACTTATTTCCTAGAAGAGTATCAAAGGGCATGTATTTGGCAAAAGGTGAAAATTTACAACAGAAACGGTCAAAAGAATGAAGTGATCACGTAAGTTCCAAGAACAAGAAGCGAACATGGTCACACCCCTTTGTTATGCATCCTTTCCTATCGTTTAGGGGTGAATATTGCACTGTTGTAAATGAGATTGATCATAGTTGACAAATTTGGTCCAGTAACCCCTATACTTTGCGATACCAATGTCTAGCCAGGGTTTCATTACTCCATCATAGTGTAACACTACTGCTTTATCAATGTCATCTTGTCCAATTCCTGACTCGTAGCCTAGGCCAAGTACATGCCATCTCCTATCTAAAGTGACTGTTTGGTTGTAGAAGGTAGCCCAACCTATCGGCAAGCTTCCAGCCTTCCACAATGGCCTCTCATTACCCTGAGATTAACCATGGGGCAAAAAGCATTAACATGTATAGTTCAGGCAAGAGCAATTATGATGAAATGGTACGTATTCCCTTACCAATTGCATGTACTTGTGGTAAAGATCAGTTAAATTTTGTCTCCTCCATTCTTGCAAATCAAACAAATTCATTCCGAATGCCCATGTGCATCTCTTGACATCAAATCTCTTTGCCACAAATGGATCTGTGAAATTTATAAACATATCCATTCTGTGAAATGAAGCTTCATTCTCCTGACAAGTATCCACTGCGCCGTTTACTTTTCCATTCATATTCAGGCTCCAAACTCCACTTAAGTCTCCTTGCACCACTACATCGTGGTCCAAAAGCACGACCTTGTTCAAGAGAGGGAAGACATCAGGGAGATAAAAACGTAAATAGTTTAGTCTAGAACTATATCTTGAGTCAAGAGAATTTTGCACGTTCACTCCTGACTTATGCCTGGCAGATGGCACTGCTAGATTATCTATGCTCTGGATCTGGACTGCAGCTTTTCCAGGAGGGTTCAATAAGAACCACATAGAAATTGCTGGGAAGTTGACAGAGTCAGTTACAACATGGAAAACGATTTTCTCTTCCTCCTGTAATAGATAACCAAACGACAGATAAACATCCAATCAGTATTCTTCTACTTGTGATCCTGATATAAAACACCAAACAGTTCGTTGCAAAAGCAACCATGCCAACAAGAAGCAGTCCACACACCCATGGCCTGTGGCAGCGGAACACATGAATGCACTAAATGTCTCAGATTTGGAATCTGAACCCAAGTTCACAACTAAGACCAGACAAGGCCACAAATAATGTGTGCCTAATAAAAGACAGAACAATAGGATCTATCAAGTTCCATAATAAGTGGAAATATAAAAGAAAAGACAATCTCATCCAATTAAACTCTTGAAAAGTATGGATAGTTTGTGACCCCCTGTCAAAAGTTATTACCTTCAATCATATATCAGAAAGAAAGAGGTGCACTATTTAATACATGAAAAATTGATATGTTAGTAAGCCAACCTAAATTGAGTCATTTCAATTGAACAGGCAAAAGAAATGCATAATTAGACTAGATATGAAGAATATACTTGAAGTCATACTATGGTAAAAGGCTGCCCATACTGAATCTAGAATAACCATTCAGCATTTCCAAATTTCCCCATGACTCTCAGATGAAAGTAGACTTTTCTATCACAGTGGCCGTTTCCTAAGAAGCTCATGATCTAACAAGGTAATATACTATGTTTGAGGAGAGCAATGTAACACTGTTCTTTAGCATTTCTCTTCCAATGAATTCTAGTGGTGCTTGTACAATGAAACTAGATTGGGCCAGTCTTATTCAGGGAAATTCAGAAACAAAAAGGAAATAAAATCCTCGTTCAGCCAGAGATTATTATTAAGTAAAAACAATACTGCTCCCTCACGCACTTGTAATCATTGCAGCAAACATCATATGCCCATATATGACATATTTAGTACTCATGGATATAGATGAGATAGTTCTAAATTAGACAGGAGAATCGGGCATGAAGCGATTTTCTAAACTTTAGTGCCTTCTTTTCTTTTAGTAATGATTTTGTCTATAATTTTTGACCAACTGAGAATGCAATTTATAAGAACTTCATAGATAACAGGGACAAAGCCAAAATATCGGGAAGAAAAAGATAAGTATACTAAAAAGAAAAAGGGCAGAATACCAGCACAGAGGACACGGTTGAATTCACAACAACAGCACAGGCTAGAACATTGTCGGTGAAAACAGCAAAGTGAAGGAGATTTGGATCATGCACTCGTTCTTGTTTTGGGAACTGCCTACCATCTGGTGACATGGCAAAATATTCAGTTGTAAGCCTCATAGAAAGGCAATGAAGGCTTTTTGGTGTAGTCCTAGCAGCAAGATCAACAAGATATGCTGCTTGGTTCTGCTGTGCCCGAACCTGATCTTCAGCATTGTACGTCATAGCACGAAGTTTCTTAGCCATGGAGGAGCAGTCTGGGAAAACCCGACTGGCTTTGGTCAATGAGGCCTCCATGGATCTCATTTTCTGCAAAGCACTGCAAGCGAGTAGTTCAGATTTCAAACCCATTCATCCAGAATTTGAGCTTGAAAAATATTCTATTACACAGTTACTGGCATATTCTTCTCTACTGAGCAGTATTTAGGAATATTATCTTATCCATCATCTTATTATTAGCCAACTTATGACAAAGAATATGGATCAGGCACTACCTCCTAGATAAATCTGTGTCCTTGTTAGCGTCACCAGTAACCCTTTCTAAATCTTTCATTCGCAGCCTCAATTCCTTTACTAAGTGGGCATTACCTCCTAGTATAGCAAAATTTAAGAATGTTCTAGCTCTAATCAGCTGATCTTTAATCTCTTTTACTTTCTCATCTACTGCTCTCCGCAATGGACGCTGCACTTTCTGATCATCCTGAACAATTTTTCGATTGGCTTGTTCCTGCAGCATAAGACAAAAACATCCTCAAACTGGAAAACTAAGATGAACCATAAAAAATCCCAAAATATTAAAAGTGGTTTCAATTGTATTTATATTAGGAAAAGATGAATTGTAAGAACAAAGAAAGAACAAGAAAAATAGAAAAATCCAATTCACATATAACATGGTAAAATCCTTGAACTACATGATATTTTGCCAAAGATAAGTAACTGAACTTCAAAAGGAAGTGTGTTTTCTATCTTAAATTACCCCAGAAACTACTCCCTTTCCACACATCAATCATTTACATAACTGAATTTTTTCAATCAAAGATAATTACAGCTTCCTTATCTCCCAACTTCTCTAAAGGAAAATAGTTCTTGCCCAAAGATATAATTGTTTCAAGGGCAAGCCTATAATTTCCAGTATCTAGATTATTCTCTTGCCTGATATTTCAACTACCAAATATATCCCCGGCAACCTAAAATCCACCTTGCTGCTAAAGAGTGCAGTAGAGAACCAGTTTGCCTACTATGACTTGCAAGCAAAACCGGAAAGAATCTGTTGTTAAGAGGTCATGGAAATCAAACAAATGCAAATCAAAAATTATCTCTAGCTTCGAAAATTTACTAAAAGAGGATGAGGAACATTTACTATTGAAGTGTGATGCGGGACCAACAGCTAAGCCAGGCCCAAGTCAAAGCAAGAACCAGAAACTTCTACAAACATCAGAAGAAGCATACGAGATTCTAGAAGGCAAGCTAGGTTCACCGATTTTGTGTAAAGAACAAAAGACTATATCTGCTGAAATGTTTGTTATGAACTGCAAAGTTGGCATTGTTGGCCAAAGTTTGTTACAGTGACATTATAAAAAAGTAGCTGAAGAATGAAATGGATTAAGAACAGATATTTCCTCATTCTCCTTTCTATTTGCCTTCTATGTCACTTTTTCTCTAAATTTCATTCCCTTAATTTCTAGCAATTCTCCCCCTTCTCTGTCTTTTTCCTCTTCCCCTACGCCTGTTATTTTAACTTCCAGACAAGTAAAACATAACATTGGTGCCATCATTGAGAGCCTAACAATGAAGGAAGGTGTCACCACTAGATCAAAGGCTGCTGTAGAGGAGCAGTTGATCAAAATCGCAGAGCATCTGGCCCATCACGATTCCTTGCTTTCTAATCTCGAGTCGCTGAGCACAACAGTGCAACAAGACACCAGTGCCTTTGAATGGGTGCACGATTCTTGTGGAACCCAACAAGCAGTCATGACGGATGTACTGGCCAAGCTAACTAAAATGGAGAAAGCTTTGCCCCAGCCTCCCTTGCTTCCCTTCCCAACTACCCCACACCAACCCCTTCGGGTTCATCTTCCTTAGTCCAAACCTCATCTCAAACTATCCTACCACAAATAGAACCCACTCACCAACTCACCACCCACCTACCCAAACTCGAAATACCACTTCTTACTGGAGAAAAAGTCCTTGGTTGGATTTTCCAAATAGAGCATTTCTTCACCTACCATGATATACCTAACGACCACAAATTGACCATAGCTGCCTTTTATATGACCGGGCCAACACTTCAGTGGTACCAATGGATGTATTCCACAGGACAACTTTCTACTTGGGATGGGTTCACTTAACAACTCGAATTAAGGTTTGGGCCATCCTCCTTCCTCAACCATGAGGCTCAACTTTACAAGCTCAAACAACATACCACTACAACCTATCTTAGCGAATTCGAGGCCTTGTCTACCCAAACCAATGGCCTCACAAACACCAACGTCCTAAATTGCTTTTTGTCTAGATTATGTGAGGATATACAAAGGGAACTGTCTCTGTTTAAACCCAAAACACTCTACGATGCGATGGGAATGGCCAAAATCGTAGAATATAAGTGCAATGTGGTGGGTTCCTGATTTCAATAAACAAACAATCTCTCTATTTCCTACCCTCAATAGTTCAATACGCAAGCTATCATTCCCTTCAAGAGTAGTGTTTTCCATAATCAAATGAAAAAAAAAAAGGACAGAAGAAAAAGTAACAAGGAGCCAATTTGAGAGGGCCCACTCTCCTACAATTCCAAATATCTCGATACCTCATCATTACAACGTATGTCCTATTAAGTAACATTCTCTAATTGACTATAACAAACATTACTAACCAACTTCTACAACATCTTTGCCAAACCATGAGGGCTACCACCACCACGAGTCCTTGACCATCGAATCCCTCTCAACCCTGACACACCTCCTATTAATGTCAAGCCTTATCGGTATTCGTACTTCCAGTAATCAGAGATTGAGAAATTGGTAGGAGAAATGTTGATTGACAGAATTATCCGCCCAAGCACGAGTCCATTTTCTTTGCCAGTCCTCCTAGTAAAGAAAAAAACAGAACATGGCGCTTTTGAGTGGACTATAGGGCTCTCAATAAAGTCACTATCAACGATTGATTCCCCATTCCTACAGTAGATGAATTGTTGGATGAAGTCTACAACACCAAGGCATTTTCAAAATTGGATTTAATGGCTGGATATCATCAGGTTCAAATCCACCCTACAGATGTTGAGAAATTAGCATTTTGTACCCGTGAAGGCCATTATAAATTTCTCGTAATGCCCTTCAAGCTCTCGAATGCCCCGTCAACATTCCAAGCCTTCATGAATTCAATATTCAGGGAAGTTCTTCGCAAGTTTGTACTTGTATTTTTTGACGGCATAGTAATATTCAGTCCTTTGTGGGAAACATATCTTGTGCATTTGCAACAGGTTTTTTCTATTCTCAAGGAGCACCAACTATTCACAAAACTACCCAAATGTGAGTTTGACTGTCCGCTACTTGGGACATAAGATTTCTAGGCAGGGTGTAGCTGTAAACCCAGACAAAATAGTAGCAATACAACAATGGCCACTCCCAACCTCCCTCAAGAGCCTAAAGGGATTTCTTGGCCTCACGGGATACCACCGTCAATTTGTGCCTAAGTATGCTTCCATTGCTTCCCCCCTAACAGACTTGTGGAAAAACGCTTTCGTAAGGACTCCAACGGCTACCTCCGCCTTCCTTGCCTTTTCCCAATTTTGCAGCCCCCTTCATAATCCAAACAGATGCCTTTGGCACGGGTGTTGGTGTAGTTTTGTCTCAGAAAGGGCACCCCCTAGCCTTCTTCAGTAAGCTCATGTCTCCATGCATGCTAGTATCTACTTACGCTAGAGAAATGTTTGTTGTCACCGAAGTTGTTCGTAAGTGGCAACATTATCTCTTAGGAAGGGAATTCACCATCGAAATAGATCATCAGAGTCTCCGTTCCCTTGTTCACCAAACCATTCAGACCTGGAGCAACAAAAATGGTTGTCCAAGCTCTTAGGCTATGACTTCGAGATTGATTACAAACCAGGTAAAGATAATGGACCAGTCGATGCACTGTCAAGGCTGCCTCATGTTTCTTTACACAACATGACTTCCCAACTAGTCCTAGCCCTTTGGGAAGCCCTCAAAAAATTCATTCAATCCCACGATCATACAACAGCTTTCCTTCAGTCCCTACAAGATGACCCATTTGCACACCCTCATTTTTCCGCCAAAGATGGCCTCATCTTCTATAAAGGGCGAGTATACATTCCCCCTGAATCTGCTCTCCAACATCTAATTTTGGTTGAATTCCATAACTCTCCTATAGGAGGACACGTGAGAATCCAAAGAACTCTAGCCAGAATCACTGCCACTTTTTATTGACCAAGTCTCAAGCAAGATATCTACAACTTTGTTGCCAAGTGTTCAATCCGTCAAGCTATAAAGCCTTTCAACACCCCTGCGGCCTCCCCAAGTTCTTTCATAGCCTTTGCCGATTTGGTAAAAGTTTGGGATGCTATCTCTATGGACTTTATCACCCATTTACTCCCATCCTTCAACAAGACGACCATATTTATGGTGCTCAACCGCCTTAAAAAACACGCTCATTTCTTAGCATTGGGAGAGCACTTCATAGCTCTTCAAATTGTAGAGCCTTTTATCAGAGAAGTCATCAGGCTACGTGGCATACCATCCTCTATTGTGTCAAACAAAGACCCTATTTTCACGAGCCACTTCTAGCGTGAATTATTTAAGCTCTAAGGAACATCATTAACAATGAGTAGTGCTTACCACCCCCAATCTGATGGACAGAATGAGGTCCTCAATTGGTATTTGGAAGACTATCTCCGTTGTTTTGTGCCTGACCACCCACGACAATGGTTACACTATCTTTCCTGGGCATAATGGCATTATAACACAGTCTGACACTCTGCCATTAAAATGACTCCATACGAAGCAGTGTTTGGTTGACCCCCACCTTCCCTGCTTGATTATAGCGCAGGCTCCTCATCAATTGCATCTGTTGATGAAGTTCTCCAATCTAGGTCCCAAATCTTAACCAATTTACAAGAAAAACCTGCGTCAGGCACAAAAGAGAATGAGCACCCAAGCCAATAGAAAACAGAAGGATGTCAACTATTCGGTCAGAGATTGGGTCCTCCACAAACTCCAGCCTTATCGACAATCCACTCTTGCTCATCGCCTTCATAATAAGTTGTCTAAACGATTTTTTGGCCCTTTCCAAATCACAAAGCACATAGGAGTTGTTGCCTACCGTCTTAATCTTCCTAGCTCTGCCAAACTTCATAACGTGTTTCATGACTAAGCTCAAAAATTTGTGGGAGACCCGACACTTGATACAGCCCCCTTGCCTCTGGATTTCATCAATCAGCACCCACTATTGAAGCCAGCCAACATCCTAGGTTATCGTTGATTACTCCAACACAACACCCATATCCCTCAAGTACTAGTCCAGTGGGAAGGACAACCTGCATCAGATGCCACCTAGGAAGTTATAGCTGAGTTAAAACATGACTTTCCCAATTATGACCTTGAGAACAAGGTAAATCTCGAAGAGGAGGGTATTGATGCGGGACCAACAGCTGAGCCAAGCCCAAGTCGAAGCAAGAAACCACAAACTTCTACAAACATCAGAAGAAGCATACGAGATTCTAGAAGGCCCGCCAGGTTCACCAATTTTGTGTAAAGAACAAAGAATATATCTATTGAAATGTCTTCTATGAACTGCAAAGTTGGCATTGCTAGCCAAAGTTTCTTACAGTGGCTTTATAAAAAAGTAGCTGAAGAATGAAATGGATTAAGAAAAGATATTTCCTCATTATCCTTTCTATTTGTCTTCTCTGTCACTTTTTCTCTAAGCTTCATTCCCTTAATCTCTAGCAATTCTCCCTCTTCTCTGTCTTTTTCCTCTTCCCCTATGCCTCTTATTTTAACTTCCAAACAAGTAAAACGTAACATTGGTCTTCATATCCAATTGTACATTTGAAGTCAATATTTTCCACTTTATTTGATTTCAAAAACAAATATTCCAATTCTGCTATATAGGTTGTCTTAGGTTTTCTCAAAACTCTAAATACAAGCTCTAAAACTTTTGCACTATGTCCTCAACCTTTTTAGGAGTCCCTATAATAATGTGACCCCATACAAAGGACCAACATTTCCTTTCAAATGACCAGACAAACTTATCTAGCTATTCCAAATAGCTATTGATGCAATACACATAACCACTGACAAAATCAACAGACGAGGACTACAACATTCTTTATACCCTAGACTTTTAGAATTTCACTAACTTGAAGAATAGTCAGTGTCAGCCCCTTACACAAGCTCTATTCCTGGTCAGACAAGTTGCCACAGGTAAGCTCATGATTAACTTTTGCATTAAGCACGATTCTGCTCAGATAACTGAGCTTGTATTTTACATCTAATTTAGCATCCTTATGTTTGTAGATGTTAAAACATACATATTATTTCATTTCTTCTTACTGATCTGGCAGATCCATATACACAAAATTAGCCTCAACTCTGAAAACTATAAATTCCAGCAAAAAACATTACAAGAAGACATGAGGCATGACATAGACTACCTTTTCTCCTGACCTTGAGTATCTAGTTTCCTTCAACACAGCCTGATCTTCATCTATCTCTAAATTATTTGTTCCTGAAACAATAAGTATTAACAAGTCAGAGAAAGCTTACAGCAGTCAAATACAAAAGGAGAAATGAGAATAACATTCTACCTACCATTACTTTTCGAATGATTTGCTAGTGTCACAGAAATATCAGATTGTTTTAAATCAGGATCGACATCCCCAGAAGTTTCTAACTGCTTAGAATCATTTTCCTCATTAGAAGAGTTGTAACTCATGGTGGAACCAAAACCCTTATCTTCATAAATGAGCAGATTGGGCTCTTTCAAGCCTTCACCTGCTTCCTGGAGCACAAAGCAGGAACAAAGGATATGCATAATTAGCTATAGGATATTAGCACTCTGGGAGCAGAACATACACCAAGAAATAGACCATCAAACCTGCTTGATTGAATTAAGTGTTACAGCATCGGTCCTATATTTCTGCACCAAGAAAAAACGAGTGAACAATAAATCATTTACCGTGTCATCTATGGTTATCTAATTTCCATTGGGGAAATTTAAATAGTTAAAAATAATTTGAGGTGAGTACTGCAAATCTAGACGTTGTGACACAAATATTACAGAACTATGGCAAATTGTCAATTCAAAAGAGTCCACAATACACAACAAGCTGTCCTCACACAGTGAAAATAACTTCTTGGTACGCCTGAACCTTGAAGAAAATAAACCTGAAATTCTATATACCCATTTTACTTTTTGTTGACCGCTTCGAAATGAAACAAAAAGCATCATATTTAAGGTACTTACAAAAGTCAAATCTTCTACAAACTCTTTCCGCCCTGTGAAAACAAATTAAAGTAATTTATTAAACAACAAATCCATTGTAGCCAAACCTTAATGTTAAAACGACTAAAGAAACTTCACCAAGATGACAGAGATTCAGTAATGAGTCATATTCTCACACCTCCGTTTTCTCTAACTTTTACGTATGTGCAATGTGAATTGGTGCTCAGGAGAGGGACTTACCGGCGGGAGAGAAGTTGCCGAGCCTATTGGAGACGAAAACGATAGGAGCGACCAAAGTAAAAAAGAGCAGAGAGAGGATCAAAATCCTCTGCCATCGATGAATTTTCCTCATCAATATTACCAAAATGGCAAACATAAAAAAGAGAGAAGCAACTGAAATCCAAACTTATTCCTGAAACGTTCTATCGTCGATGAATCATTCTCCAACACAACACATTCCAATCGCGAAGATTCGATGCTTGGACGGAAAGGAACTGAAGTTAGGGTTTTTGATCCTTTCCTTTTCCTCTCTACTTCATGCTTTTAAATAGAGAGAGGGAGAGAGTAGAGAGTTTCTTTCCATGCCTGGCTCTGCAAGGCAAGAGGCTTTAGCGCTTTTAATTCTTTTCCTAAATTTTTCCTTTTCGTTTTTATTTTTAGCTTCGATTTTGTTGTTGTGATATTTAGGACTTATATATACATATGCCTGTGCTTGTGGGCGCGCTTTGGAATTGGATGTGGGCTTCAAGATTTGAGCTGCGAAAATGACGACGAAGTAAAGGGTACTTTGGTGGGGACATCCATGGCAAATGAGGAGGGCGAGGCCTCATTCATGGTTCGATTCTGACGCGTCAGGTGTTTCTTTTCGACAGCCAGCCTGAGCCTACAGCGTCAGCGTTGGACTCTTTTTGTTTTTTGTTTGGACGTACATGCCCGTAACTAAAATAAATAAAATCTCTCGTACAAACTGAAAAAAGAGTCTCAGGGACAACTTTGAAGACTTACCGGGCTAGAGTTAGGGGCGTGGGCTTTCACATCAAATATTTATTTTATTTATATAAATATATGAATAAAATTTAATAGAATATTATAAATATAAAAAAAACATTCCGGAAGATTTGATCTTATAAACTTATGTCTCAGAAATAACATGAAAGGATATAGTTGACAATATTAAAAATAATATTTCTAAAATTGTCTTTATAGTTTAGAAAAGTACCGAGGCGGTTAGATTATGGGTAAGAGGCTTGGACCGTTTGGTAACCTAAATGACGTCTGTCTGTCTGTCTAGTTTCTTGTAAGAGAGTTGAGAAGACCGACAAACACACAAAATGCAAGGTGACAACTTGCTGAAGGTCAAAAAAGAAACGCATTGAGTTGACTGTCTTGCGATCACATGGAGAAGATGCAAGCCAAAAGCAGCTGTCAGGATTCTGGCAGGACTACATGCCAGTTTTCTTTAACTTGGAAATGGAATCCAATAGGATTTTGATACAAAGTTTTCTACATAGTTAATTAATAACGATACATCATAAATCGTCAAGCATATGCACATCTTTCTTTTCAGCGCAACACAAAATTGAAGACTCTGTTTCTTAAATGCAAAGCAATTCAGAAATTTTATTTGAATTGAGCATAAAAAAGAGTATAAACTATAATATTTAAAATTTTATTAATTGAAATTATTGGCATGTGATTTTTCAAACAATTCATTAGCCATTGAGTTATTCTTTACTTACATTTCAGGAAACGAACAGGCGCCAGGATCAATGTTTAAAAGATGGAAAC
>JANKYE010000013.1:13238177-13252265 GCA_032467995.1 Erythroxylum dillonii
GAACTCTCAGCATATGCTCTAATAATTGTATTCCATAGTTGTAAACTGTTAGGAGATCTTGCTTCTTTCTAAATTGCACTCCATGTATGGTCTCGTCCACTTCAATTTCTCATCCATTCCAAGCCCTCTTTACACTATACTCTTATTCAAAGTTTCTTACTGACCTTTGGCTTTCTTAACTATTCCATCCTACTCCAATCTTCTTATTTTCCTCTGGACTTATTATTATTCTTCTTCTTCGAGCTTATCTCCTTGCCCACTTTGGCAACACACTGATCATTCACCTTATACTAACTTAGCAATGTCAGAATCAGTCATTCAAGGTGCTGCTTCGTTGGTGTAGAACCAATACCCATTTGAGCACAAACCGTTTACGAAAATGTTTCCGCCAAAACTCAAATCCCACTTTTCCCCATAAAAGAAAATGTTTCCACCATCGCTTCTTGAGATGATACAAACGATCAACAACAGAGAACAAGAGAAGCAAGAGACAGAAACATAAAATAAGATTTCTTAAGTTCTTCTCCGTTTCTTCTTGATTGCTCTTCCGAAACATCTGACCGCATTCATAATAGAGATCGAATTCGATTATAGGACAACAAGATAGTAAAGTGCTAAATGAAATCAAGGAAACAGAGAGAGAAGCTAAGAGAGCTGAAGATGGAGAGGATGCAGACGACACAAATGAAATCTGTTTTGTTTCTTTACGTGACCCAAGAGGAGAACAGAAGGTTGTTTATGTTATTTACGTAAGTGACGGAAATAACATAAAAATTAGCTTCCCGGAAAAGCTAAAATTTGGGCTTTTTTGAAAAGCTTCAAATTTTAGCTTTTGAAAAAGCTGTATTTTAACTTTTAAAAAAGCTATTTCTACAACAAAAATGCTTTTGAAGTTTGCAGCCAAACACCCTTTTTTTCTTCTAAAAATAGCTTTTGCGGTAGAAAAAAGTGTTTTTGGAATCTCCAAAAGCTGAACCAAATAGGCACTTAATGTCTTGAATTCATTGTGGTAAGTATAATTATATTTCTTTTAGTTTTTGAAAAGAACTTGAATTATGATTATATAATTTTTTAACAAATCCTTAACTTATCGAAAAAACTAATATTGTGCAATTTGTATTT
The DNA here is from genome assembly GCA_032467995.1 of Erythroxylum dillonii. NCBI lineage: Eukaryota > Viridiplantae > Streptophyta > Magnoliopsida > Malpighiales > Erythroxylaceae > Erythroxylum > Erythroxylum dillonii. The sequence continues at coordinate 13,239,300 of JANKYE010000013.1, forward strand.
AAATATATAATTTTTTAACAATTCCTTAACTTATCAATCTTAGAGGAAACCACTATTTTATACTTTATATTTAAATAATATATAACTAAGTAATATTTTTATGCAATAAGAATTTTATATAATGCATTTTAAATAATATAAAATATATCATACAGCATAAATTAATGAAAGAAATCCACACAAATTTTATGGACTACTAATTTATTTGGAAAAAGCTGATGATTGATAAAGTTGAGTGTACTGTAGAAATCATAAATTTCTTTCATAACTAATCCAAGTTTTTTTTCTTTCTTTTATATATCTTTTCAGGTAACTTGTAAAATGGAGAGCATTTCTTCTGATTCACAAGGGAGGCCATATTGCTACTCCATATCTAAACCAAAAGGCTCTGTCTGATTATCTCCAGTGTAAACCGTCATTAATTTTTGTTGACAAGCTTACCAGATTTCTTGACTGATCATCTATCAATTATATGAAATATGGCAGCAAACATGGTTGGACCACTTGTTCAACACTGTAACTTGTAAAATGAAATTTTGGTTTCATGCAATAAGGATTTTGCATCATGTATTTTAACATAATAAAATTCGTTATATAAATTTAAGGGATAAAAACACACAAATTTCTCCAATAATTTGAGAAATATTAGAAAAACTTCTTGATTTTTAAAATTCTAAAAAAATCATTCTACTTTTTCGTTTACCAATAAACCCCTTTCCTTAAATGTCAATTAAAAGATAACGATGAAATACATATAATATGAATATTAAGCCCGAACTGATCAAATGTTATTAATATGATAACTCAACTCAATTTATAAATTAAATTATTGATTAGTTAGATTCAAGTTTAAAATTTGTAACAAACCATTTTGTAAATATCACATTAAATGTTTATATCGCTTATGTTGTGTTATTATTTTTAAAGCGAAGTTAAAAAAAAGAATTTTCATAACAAATTTAAAATTAGAAGGAATTTAAAAGTTTTAAAAATTAGGAAGTTTTTGGAGATTTCTTAAAACTACTAAAAAGGAAGTTTGTAATTTTTATCGTTTACAAAATTTAAGTCATTAATACTAATGTTAGGATCAAGGTTCTGAAACCCGGACCGATTATTGAACCGGTGGCCTTACTGATCACCGGTTCGACCGGTTCAATCACCGGTCAAACCGGTGTGACGTAATAATTATGCAATAATTATATTTAATTATATATAATATTAAAAATATTTTAAAAAATACAAAAATACAAAAATAAAAACAAAAAATAAAAATAAAAAAATTGTCAGACCGGTCGGACAGGATCGGTTCGACCGGTCAAATTGACCGGTTTTAACCGGTTCAAACTGGGTCAATTGACAACCGATTTTGAAGTATAACCCAGACTGGACCACCGATCGATCACCGGTCGGACCGGCCGGTCCGGTCCGGGTTTAAAAACATTGACTAGGGGTGAGCATTATTCGGGCCGGCCCGGACCGAATTAATTCGGATAATAAAAATGCTAAAATACGGTAAATCGGGTCGAGCCGGGTATTACCCGAAATATTTTCGGTTTGGGACGGGTAACTCCGAAAAAATTTCGGGTTACCCGATTACCCGAATTAGGGTCCATTTTTGTCATCCTAGTAACTCTTCTCTCATTACCCGAATTAGGGATTAGGGTCCATTTTACCTTTTCTCTCGAATCAAATCGCAGAACGTCTCATTTCCTTCTTCTAACTTCTGTTCTTCGTCGTTCTCTGCCTTGCTTCTTGTTCTTCTTTGTTCTTTGCCTTGCTTCTTGTTCTTCTCTCAAATCAAATAGCACCAAGGTCGGCAGGCACTTCTTGTTCTTCTCTGTTCTCTGCCTTGCTTCTTGTTATTCTCTCAAATCAAATAGCACCTTCAGGAAGCGTGGAAGGATATCATCTCCTTCAGGGGGAAGTGGAGCAGAAAAGTTGTCAGATACTCAGATATCATCTCCTTCAGGAAGCGTGGAAGGATAGTGAATAGTGTTAGTTCTGTCTCTCCCTTCCTCTGTTTTGTAGACAGAAGCATGAGTTTAATATTTATCATGAATAGTCAATTTTGTTTCCTTTAAGAGGTAAACAGAAACTGTCAATTTAATACGAGAATAAGCTTATTATTTTTGTTGCCACTACAGCTATAAGATCGTGTTAATTAGTATCGTATCATTTAGTTTAATAAAGGTGAAGCGAACCATATTTACAAATTTGTATCTCAGTGAACTGTGGTAAAATGCAGTTCATAATGTTAACGAAGTTGAGTGAAACTTTGGTTAATATGTTCCACTTCAAGAACACATTGTCAAAAAACCATTTTCACTACAAACAAACTTTTCCCAGATTTATAGGATTTATGTTTTTGGTTTTAATGTTTTAAGTGATGCTGACGTTTCTTTTCCAATGTACCCAAAAGGAAAAGTCATTTCTTTTTATCCAAATGAGTTATCCTAAAGCTCTGTAGAATTGATTATATTTTGAATGGAATGGAAGTGATAGGACTAACAGAAGTAAAAGGCCAGGATCTGCAATTTGTACCATACTTTGATCGAAACCAGTTATCGCTTTGATGTTAATACACTCTGGAAATGGAAAGAAAATTTCGGGTAAGTTTGGGTAAGTTCGGGCTAGGTAAGTTCGGGTAATTGAAATTGTGTGTTCGGGCCGGATAAGATGGAAATTTTTTTGGGTAATTCGGGCTTTACTCGAACAATGCAAATTTGGCCCAATTAGCCCGAATGCTCACCCCTACAAATAACAATCACTTCTACTTCCCCGAATTATCAATAGCAAGGTACCATACGTCAATTCTTATGACTTTTGGTAATTTGGTTGAAAAACGATCAAAATCGATCGTACGACGCAGAACACTCACTGTGATAAATTCGCTAGGGCTGTGGCTGAGATTGATCTTCACGCTCCGCTCAGATCTGCGGTGGAACTTGACGGAGAAATCATAAAGGTAGCTTATGAGGTACTCCCTTAAATCAACTTTTATTGTGGACTCGTCGACTATGGTAGCTCTTCCTGTCTTACAAGACCCATCGGAAATCCCACCCTCGCACAACCCAACGAGGGACCACCACAGTCAACCCACCCACCACCATCTAATCCTGCGTCACTCCCCACAGACACAACAACTTCAGATCCCCCTACCAGCCGTAGTGATTCTCCCTCCGGCGAGCATAGGCAACCTGACTTCGGGTTGTGGATGCAAGTCCAGCAGCGTGCGCACCAAAATACTCCCACTCCAACACTCCGACAGGACAAGTCACCAGCCGCCCCCCACGTGGGCCTGCAAGTATCGCGCTTTGCGGCTCTGACAAGAATCAAGCCGTTGGAGCTTACAACGCTATCTCAACAGCTACCGTGGCTTCTCCCAATCCCGTAAACCAAATGCCGCAACTAAGGAACCAAATGAGAAAGAAACCATAAAACAACGTGTCGTTTAAGGATGTTCGAGTGAAACGGGCGTCATTTAAAGCCACACCAAGGCTGCTTCCTCCAAGTGTAAAAATGTCATCGTCCAACCCATTCCCGACCCCTCTGGGCTTGACGCTAGGACCCCACACCGAGGTCCCATCCCACACGAGTCCCTCTGGCCCCTTTCCAAGCCCACGCACAAGCCTTACAGCCCAAAACCCGGCCCACGCTAGCCAGTCCACCCCAAGCCTAACTCCCACGCCCAGTCCAACTACATTGCCCAGCCCAGGCCCGAACCATGTGGCCATCTCGATCCCCACACATGCCGACATTATAATACAGTATCTAACCATATCGGAACCTATACACGAGGCCTTGGGTTGTAGGGACATGGAGACCAACCGTAATGTTGACGATCGGAATGCAACCTCAACCCCAACCGCTACACTATACATTTTACCCCCGTCGAGACCCCCAGACCTGGGTAACGACATCCCTCTAGCTGGCAACATTAATGAGGATTCCGATACGCCAATGGGGGATAATCCCCAGGATCATTCGATTACCCCGGATCGAGAGTTGACCGATGGTATCGGCAACTCTTTTACTGCCTAACGTACCTCTCTAACCCGTTTTTGATGTTCATTTTAATTTGGAATTGTCAAGGGGCTAGTGGGCGGACCTTCAAGCCTTTCATCAAAAACTATTATTGCCTTCATAAACCGTTTCTTATCGTTTTGGTCAAACCCTGCATTAGTGGGGCCCGAGTGTTGAAAGTTATTCGGAGCCTAGGGTTTGACCACTCGTACAGAGTGGAAGCTGAAGGTTTTTCAGGGAGAATCTGGCTTCTATGGAAAGATGCTATTGTAGTCCAAATCTTGCTTGCTCACCGCCAATTTGTCCACGCTAATATTGAATGGGATCGCCTGTCTTTTGATTTCACGGCTATTTATGCTAGCCTGATGTACTCGCTACAACATTATCTATGGAAATATCTGAGGCATATAGCGAGTATCAAGACAAAACCTTGGCTATTGGGGGGAGATTTCAACGCCAAATGTGAGATTAGTGACAAGAGGGGAGGTTCCCGAACACAACCTATCGTAAATACTCACTTTAGAGATTGTGTGCATAATTGTCATCTTCAGGACCTTGGCTTTTCGGGACCTTAATACACCTGGCAGAGAGGACGTATTCTTGCTGCTTAGACCAAGCTTTTTGTTCAAATAATTGGTATCATTTCCCTACTACGGTCACCCATTTACTTTCCTTGAAATCAAACCATCGGCTTATTCTTATTACTCTGAACAAGAGCACTCACTCACCACCGGTGATCAAACCCTTTCGATTTTAGTCAGCCTGGCTCACCCATGTTGACTTTTGGTGCTTTATCATAGCAAATTGGCCCGTCACTAGTCAGGATTTCATTATGACTCTCAGCAGATTCATAGCTAGACTATAGACATGGAACTCTAACACATTCGGCAATATTTTCCATTGGAAGACCTGGCTCATGACCAAGCTTGATGGCATCCAAAAGTGTATTGAACACAATAACTCGCCGTCACTCAGAGACCTGGAGGAACACCTTAGAACTGAACTGTGACAGGTCCTATGCCAAGAAAAACTTTACTGGCATTAGTAATCCAGATGCCAATGGGTTCTCTAAGGTGACAGGAATACTAAGTTCTATCATGCCATCACTCGAGCCAGACAACGAAAAGCGCGGCTAACCTCCTTGAAAGATGAAAATGGCGTTATGGTATCAGATCTTACCAGCATCCGAAGAGTAGCGCAGCTCTATCTCAAGAATTTATATCGCGCCGACATACAACATCCGACGGCCACTCTGCTGCATGGCCATTTTCCCCTACCTCTCCAAGTTTCCGAAGAGATCGGAGGTCCCCTACTTCCCGATAAAATCAAACGAGCTTTCTTCAGCATGGCTCCTAACAAGGCACTCGGGTTTGATGGGTTTACTGCTCTTTTCTACCAATCGTAATAGGAAGTGGTTGGCCCCTCCTTGACCTTATTCATCCAACGAATCTTTCGCCATGAGATTTGAGAATCGGATCTTAATAGTACTATCATGGTCCTTATACCTAAGATCCCTTCGCCCTCTTCGATTACACAATTTAGGCCTATTGCTTTATGTTCGGTGCTCTACAAAGTCATTACCAAGATCATTGTGCATAGACTCAAACTTTACCTCAATGACTTGGTTGCTCCGACTCAGTGTAGTTTTGTCCTTAGACGATTGATCACGGATAACATTATAATCACCCAAGAAGTCATTCACACTATGAAACGGAAATCTGGGCAGACAGGATTTATGGCTCTAAAAGTGGATCTGGAAAAAGTATATGGTAGACTGTCATGGGACATCATCCAGGATACTCTCTTTGACGTAGGACTGCCTGATTCATAGATTAATATGATCATGAAGTGCATTACCAGTGTGTCTCTTCAAGTTAACTCGAATAGGGAACTGAGTACCGCCTTCGCACGTCCAAAAGCATTCGCCAGGGTGAACCTCTCTCCCCTTATCTATTTGTCCTATGCATGGCACGCTTAGGGCACATGATCACTCTAGCGGTGTCCCACAGACGCTGGCATCCTATTAAACTTAGCAGAAATGAACCACCGCTATCGCACTTGTTTTTTGCCGATGACCTTATACTTTTTTCTGAAACCTCCTTGCACCAAGGGATCGTTATCAGAGATCTTTTGAACGACTTCTGTGCCGCCTCGAGACAACGCGCCAACCTAGCCAAATCAAGGTGTTTCTTTTCCATCAATGTGACTCCTTCAATGGCTTGTAGCTTAAGTAGAACTTTAGGCTTTAGACAGACGTCTGACCTCAGTCGATATTTAGGAGTTCCTCTTCTTCATGAACGAGTCAGCAAACAGACTTATCAACACATCCTCGACAGAGTACAACAACGCTTGTCAGGATGGAGTACAAACCTTCTGTCTCTGGTCGGCCGAACCACTTTGCTTCATTCAGTCATAGAAGCTCTCCCTAGTTATACTATGCAGACGGTTAGGTTACCCCGTCGGTCTTATGATGAGCTTGAGAAATTGATGTGTCAATTTCTCTAGAGCTCTACCAATGGAGCCAAAAGGATTCACCTAGTTAATTGGGAGGACGTTTGTCAACCTAAAGTAATGGGTGGACTGGGCCTTAGGCGAATCCATGCCACCAACGATGCCTTGCTTGCTAAGTTAGGTTGGACTCTGATTGCTAATCCTAATGCATTATGGGTCCAAGTACTAGCAGCGAAATACAAAGTTAACGTCACCAATCCCCCCACCTCTTTTGAGCCCACCGGGGATTCCATGATATGGCGGAGCATAAAGGCAACTTGGCACTTTGTTATTCATGGCATGATATGGAGCGTCAGAGATGGCGCACGGACCCAGTTATGGATCGAACCTTGGCTTATCGGAACAGGACCCCTTACTTCCCATGCCATCTCTCCCATTCCTGAGTCTAATCTCCATTCCAGTGTCCGAGACTTTGTGGAATTAGACAGTAATTGGAGATGGGAAGATTTCCAATCTCATCTTCCGCCGTCGATTTGCCGTTTGATAGCAGAGACTTTTCCCCTGCAACCCTACTTAGGTCAAGATAAACTGATATAGGGCCCTTCCGACTCAGGTTAGTTCACCGTAGCTTCCATTTATACCATGATTATGGAAACCGAAGCTAACTTGGTTCATGAGGACTGGAAGGTCATCTGGCATTGGAAAGACCCTGAACGCATTCGCTTTTTCCTCTGACTCCTGGCTAAGGATCGGTTAATCACTAACCAGGAAAGAGCGCGATGACATTTCACTATAAACGGCGATTGTGCTCATTGCCAGCAAGAGGAATCCTTGTTGCATGTAGTGCGGGACTGCGTAAAAGCCCGGCTAATGTGGAACAGCTTCCCTACTCAAATCGTTTCTCATGTCTTCTACACTATGTCAACGAGGGAGTGGCTCACTCACAACCTCCAATATCATCGCCATGCGTTGAGACATAACTGGTCCATCCTATTTGGCATTACCTGCTGGTTTCTGTGGCAATGAAGGAATATGTCCCTCTTCGATGATCAGTTCGCTTGGCCATCCTCACCCATTTTTCATATTTTGTCTTATGCAAGTCTTCTCCACCATTCAGCAGCATGGCATGATAGAGCGACGTCCGTCGATCCTCGACCTTGCTGGGAAAGACTCATCAGTTGGAGTAAACCTCTCACAGGTTGGCTCAAATTATATACAAATGGTGTTTGCAAACGGGTCTCGTCCGTAGCTACCGCAGGTGGTCTTCTTCGAGATAGCAACGATAACTGGCGGGGTGAATTTACCCAAAATCTTGGTTGGTGCACTCCGATCACCGTGGAACTCTGAGGAGTCTATACCGGATTGACCCTCGCGTGGAATTTGGGATACCAACGAATAGAGTTTGAAGTGGACTCCACAGCGGCGATAGATGTCCTATCTTACCCCGGATCAATAGGCCAAATCGCTCAATTCTATAGTTCAAGGCATTAATGAATTGTTTAATAAGAACTAGATTGTTGTTTATTGACACATCTATCGAGAGAGCAATAAATACGTCGACTGACTTGTCACTTATGTGGGTCATTTTGATGTTGGAATCACTTATTTTGATATAACACCTATTGAGTGTCACATGATCCTTTTAGAAAATTTATTGGGAACCTTTTCTCCCGCTTATAGTGTAAGTTTGGTTATGTTTCCCTTTTAGTTAAAAAAACACACACACATAGACAGGATTCATGGGAAGTAGCAAGGACCTTTAACCTGGAGGCTGAAACAGTAAATGTATCTCATCGTATACTTCCACAATTATCTTGCTCAATAACTTAAAATTATTTTAAAATTACATAAAGAAAAAGACGAAACTGTAGAAACTAGAAAGACAAAAGCAGGTGGAATTGGGAGTTGGGACGGGAGAAAAAGGAATAACCAAGGTCTTTGAGTGGACCCACAACCTTCAACTCTTTGACAGAGACGACAGTTTCAATTTCATTGCTCTGTTCTTCCTCCTCCTGTTAGAACTTGTTTTTTTTTGAAAAAAAAGACATTGCTCTCTCTCTCTCTCTCGTCTTGGTGTCAAAGATAAAGAAAAAAAAGACCATTTTGGAAGTGTAAACAGTGTATAATTATAATAAAAGATGGGAGCTTGGTATTCTTATGGGTTGAGTGAGAATTTTAAAGCAAAGGCAAAACAAAATCTTCCCCTACACACCTTTCAATCATGGAGCCATGGAGCAAGAATCTAGGGCTTTAAGCCTCTACCCAGGTCTGTTCCTTTGTTTAGTCGAAATTTGATCTTTTCCTGTCTTCGGGTCCTCATGTGGGGTTTTTCTTCGTGCTCTTATCAATTTTCAGTGACGCTCCGTGATCTGAACCTCTTCTGAGGCTATATGCTTTTGGAGACTTGAGCGTTTGATAAGCTCATTTCGCTGAATTTTATCAGAAAGTCCTGTTGTCGTCTTTGCTTTACTGATGAGGGAGCAGGTGTGTCTTCTTGTTTTGTCATGAAGATCTACGGTTAAACTGGGTTCTTAAGATTATTGGAGTTTCTATGGTCTGTTTTTGATCTTGGGTTTCTACCTTTTTGGTGATTGAAGATTTTGGGGGAAAGGTGTGGTCTTTAATATGGAGGAGGTTGAAGAAGCTAACAAGGCAGCTGTAGAAAGCTGCCATAGAGTTTTAAACTTATTATCTCAGCCCCACGACCAGGTTCAATATAGAAATATTATGATGGAAACCGGAGAGGCTGTGCTTAGGTTTAAAAGAGTTGTTTCTCTTCTAAATACTGGTTTAGGTCATGCAAGAGTTAGGAAACTCAAGAAGGTACCTAGCCCTCAATCCCAGACTATCCTCTTGGATAACCCACACCATAGAACAGACAAACCATCCAAGAGTCTTCACTTCCTTCAATCTAGTGGTTATCTTGAAAACCGCCCTATCCAAGAAATAGGTTCAAATTCGAAGACCTCCCTTTGTTTGGGAGCCCCATCTCTGGAGTTGAGTTCAAATGGGAAGAATCCTCTCCAACTAACCCAGCAAACACCACCTACACCTTATATCTTCCTTCAACAGCAACAACAACTCCAAAGATTACAACTTCAACAGCAACAGCAGATGAAGCAGCAAGCTGAGATGATGTTTAGGAGAACCAATAGTAACAATAGTGGGATTAGCCTGACTTTTGATAGCTCTAGCTGCACGCCTACAATGTCTTCCACCAGATCCTTTATCTCCTCCTTGAGTATAGATGGGAGCGTGGCTAATATGGATGGAAGTGCATTCCATCTCATTGGGGGCCCTCGTTCCTCAGATCAAAGTTCACAACAACACAAGAGGAAGTGTTCTATTCGGGGAGAAGAGGGAGGTGTGAAATGTGGAAGTAGTGGCAGATGCCATTGCTCTAAGAAGAGGTCAGTTTTGCTTTCTTCGTTTGTTTACTGCCATACAGGATAGCAGTATCTAACGGTTTGGTTTTAATAATTTTAAACTCGATTTTTTAGGAAGCACCGAGTGAAGAGGTCCATCAAAGTCCCAGCCATCAGCAACAAACTAGCTGATATCCCTCCCGATGATTATTCTTGGAGGAAGTATGGACAGAAGCCAATCAAAGGTTCTCCTCACCCTAGGTATGTTTAGTTATTCAGGACTGCAAATGGTTAGATTGCATATACTCGGTAAAGAGTTTGTTTGCTCCTAATTATTTTCCTTTCCTTATATATCATGATAGATGGTGCATATAACATCCATTACTTTCATAGTAAATATTCACTGCTGTGCTATAGCAATTATATCTGTGTGCCTATGTTTGGGGTTTTGGGGTGGCTCAATCACTGTGTCCTTTGTCTTCTACAAGTTGTAGTATTTGTGGAGTATATAAGTAACACAACCGTGCTTCATCTGTGCTTTTGCGATCCACTTTGTTCTTGTTGTTTCCTTTTGGTCTTGGTTTTAATGAAAACTAGTATACGATGTTGAGAATTAGGTATTGACTGTATTTTTGTCAATTTGATCGAATGACACCTGTAACACAGTCAAATCAGAGGGCAGTAGTAGGGAGGAATATTATTTTTGACACGACAAATTTGCTTTTAACATCTGGAGAAAAGCATCCATACTTGGTGAAAATGTTTCCTTGTACAAGGCTGTGGACGCGTGTTTTGCAATGTTAGCTGGACAGTTCAATGGTTTGTTGGGATTCTCGGGATTGTACTTTTTGCATATCTGCCACAATGTTGGTGGACCTATAATTGTTGTTTCTGCTCTGCCTATCTTTATGTGTCTACAACTGTCAAATTAGATTTGTATCATTCATAATTTTACTTTTCAGGTATTCTAAGATCACACTATATATATATAGAAACTTAATTTTGAAATCCTTCTGCCAATTTGTGCAGGGGATATTACAAATGCAGCAGCATGAGAGGTTGTCCTGCCAGAAAGCATGTGGAAAGGTGCTTGGAAGACCCGTCGATGCTTATTGTTACTTATGAGGGTGAACACAACCACCCGAGGATACCAACACAATCTGCAAACCCATAATTGAACCCTCTCTTTATTATCAAACAAATCAGTCAAGATCTCATACATGCATATGGCTCCTGTACATATTTCACATGGTTCAGTTTCAGCCTGGGATATATTAGGAGCGGCGTTTTTATGGCTTGGGAGTTGACTTTTGCAAAGCCTTCCTATAGCAAAATTGGTAGGGGGGGCTTGAAGGCCTGTACTGACGAAGAAAAACTTATAAATAGGGTTTAAAATTGTAAGAATTTTCATCTCTTGGTGCAATCAAATGCGACAACCTTCTGTTCCCATGTAGAGATGTTGAAGTGTTTTAAAATGTTATAGTTATCAATTGGATAGATTTTTGTATGACATTGCGAAGTGAGTAGTCAGCCCACAGTTGGAGGGGCTCTCACGCAGATGCTATGTCTTTGTTCCTGTGGCAAAAACTTTACTTTGAGCGGGCATGGCATTTCAATGACCAATTGCTTTGAAAATGAATGTGCTCTCTATTCAAACGATAAACTTTAAGGGAGATCTTACCATTGAATTCAACAACAAATGCAATCTGGTTTTAACTGCAAGGATACGTGAAAGTCACATCAATTGATCAGGAAAGGGAACAACAGACCTGATTCTGTGACAGCCACTGCAATCTTCTACCAACCTTCTGCAGTGTGATAGGGGGAATTATTCACAATTCAAGCTATCCAAACTACGAAGTGCGTTTGGAACAAGTCATGTGATTGATAAAGGGGACCAACATGGGCTATCATGCTTTTAATTAACCTCACTTGGCATATGTATTGTATTTGTACTGGGATATTTTCAATCCAAGAAACATTCCCTCTGACCTCCCCAAGCCACCTAAGTTGGTATAGTGGTCATAATAGCCAAAAGACAAAAACAGTCCAGATCTAAGATGCAACCATTTTTTGCATGAATTAATTTGCGTTGGTGAAATTTTCATCATGGTCTATTTATGTTCCTTTCCCACGTTGAATAAGGCTACACTGGCAGTTCAAAGTGATTTAACAATTCTTAGTTACAGGTGCGTCATAGTTTTCAACCTTGAAACAGAAGTAAATTGGACTATTGACCAGCTTCTTATCTGTCTCTCTCTGTTAGTTGTAGTTAGGATATGAGCAATCAAAGAAATGTACCTGGCAACTAAATGATGGCTAAAGGTGAATTCACCATCTACAACCCTGCTTGAAAGAATTGACAAGTAAGATTTCTCGATCCTTGTTGGTGTAAAGAATGTTTCCCAAACATAGAACAGTATCTTCAAACACCATATCATTTTTGCTTCAACTGTACTTTTCAATTTTTGACTTATCTAATGTGCAAGAAAGTTTGCTATTTTGTGTCTATGCTGATGTTATTGTCGTTTCCAGTTGGTCTCTTTTTAAAGTTATGTTCTAGTTATCCTCTCTTAGGGTGAAGGAATGAGTCAGATAAGAATCTTATGCAATTAACAATTATATCCCAAGAAAACCAAGGCATGAAAAATGGACCAATTGGGCCGCGACTTCTCTCCTGTACTCAGGAACTTTAACATCTAAATTTTAATTGAATTATGTTTTATTTTAATTTCTGTTGAAACCTTTTTTATAAGGTGTCAATTACAAATTATTCAGGCGTCAAACCTGTAATAGTATCCACATAATTGAAAATAAAAACCCAAAGTTTGAGAGGAATAAACAGAAGTGTTAATGTTAGCTCCTTTATGTTTATTTCCTATTTATAAAAAAATGTATTAGAGTTTTTATTTCTTATTAAAATTAAACGTCGCTTTAATTATAATTAAATTTTAATTTTAATAAAACTAAATATCTCCCTAAAATTTTTTAAACTTCATAATTAAATCCAACATAATTTTAACTGATTTTTCATTTTTTAACTACTCTTTAAGTTCATAATATGTTGAGACTATAAATTATAATTATAATTCATAATTAGAATTAGAACTAGAATTAGATAAATTAA
>JANKYE010000013.1:13326479-13342838 GCA_032467995.1 Erythroxylum dillonii
CAAGATCTTGACCAAGCAAGATAATTAGTTCCATCAAGTTTTACGGGACTAATTTGAAGTGAAGGGTTATCGGAACTTGACATAATTACCTTCTTTCCTTCTATCTTCTTTAGTGTTACTTAGAACAACAAATAGAAGCTGTTTAAAAAGTTGTACTACTGGTATATATGGGCAGAAACGTTACCAGACAGACCAGAAGCAATACTTCACCGAAGAGAGACAAGGAAACAAGGGTACTTATGGAAGATTAGGGTACGTTTGACACCCCCAGAGGAGACGCAAGAGGCCGGCAACCCTGATGGAGAAAGAACGGTGGCGAAATACCGATCGGAGGGCGGCACGTGGTGCCCACGCGTGAAAACGGCAGGACGTTGTGGCGGCGCGTGGAGGTCCGGTTGACGTCGGGTCTTTCACAGTGGTGGTCGTCGGTCACTGTTGAAGCAATCTAGGTAGGTGGTGAGAAAAAAAACGTTGCTGTTTGGGGCGAGTACAAACTTAGCCGGTGAAGAACAGCTGGAAAAAATAAAAAGCAGTCCCTAAATCAGATAGGGCTTTGATACCATGATGAATATGATGAACAGAATTTGTATTCAATATATTTCTGTACATAGGAACAAGGTTTAACAAGGTTTATATACAAACTTCCTAGGACTATTTAGGAAATAATCTAGCTATTAAATCTCTCAATTATAGGAGTGATTATAGGAGAGATTATAGGAGAGATTCTAGGAGCAATTATAGGAGCAATCAATGCTACTATCTCTAGTCAACACATCCATTGGCTGCCCACCGACCTTTTTCTAGCTGGCAATTTCACCAAACTCCAGGTTTTATTCTTTCTTAGTGCCTCCATCTCCATATCCATGGCTTGTTTCCATTTTCCATTAGACAACGCCTCATATAAGGTTGTAGGAATTGTTGTGATATTGAAGTTTACAAGAAAGGCTTTAAATGTTGGTGAGATTCTTGTACATGCATAGATTTCGGATTAACCTCTTTCCACCTTGAGTACACCAGATTTTTGCCAAATCGCATGTCTCCAAAAGCAGATTTAGGTTCAAGGATGGGTTTGGTTTCAGTTTCAGTAGATTTTGGTTGAGCTGAAGGTATTTTACTGATTTGACTGGGTTTAGATATGAGTAAACGATCATTTTCTGACACTCCAAGAAAGAACTCCTCATCTTCCTTGAGCTTCTCCCCCTGAAGATAAGGTTGGACAAAATAAGCTTCTTGTTCATTAAAGGTGACATCTCGGGACACATGAAATTTCTTAGAAGGAGGATGATAACACTTATACTCTTTTTGAGTTGATGAATAATACCCTACAAAAATACACTTCAGTGTCCTAGGATCCAATTTCCCACGGTCTTGGCTGTGAATATGAACAAAGGACACACACCAAAAAATGCGAGGTACAAGATTGTTTGTAGTAGATATATGTGGGTAGAATGAAGAGAGTATCTCCATTGGACTTTTGAATCCTAGGACTCTAGAGGGTAGTCTGTTAATGAGATGAGTGGTTGTTAGGACCGCTTCCCCGCAAAAATATTTTGGTACATTTTTCTGAAATAACAATGCTCGTGTTTGGTCTAAAAGGTGTCCATTTTTCCTCTCTGCCACCCTGTTTTGTTGAGGTGTTTTGACAAAAGAAGACTCATGAATTATCCATTCTTTTTGACAAGAGAGAGTAAGAGTTTGGTTGAAGTAGTCTTTGGCATTGTTGGATCTAAGTTTCTTGATGTTTATACCAAATTGATTTTTTACCATAGAGATGAAATGTGGTAGTACAGAACTCACTTTAGACTTGCGTTTGAGCAAGAAAACCCAGGTAACTCTAGTGCAGTCATCAATAAAAGTTATAAACCACCGTTCCCCAGACACATTTGAAACAATTGAGGGACCCCAAATATCAGTATGAATAAGATAGAAAGGAAAAATGCTTCTTTTATTGTTAATAGGAAAAGGTATACGCTTGTGTTTAGCAAGTTCACACACCTCATAATGAAGAATCTCGAAATCTAGCTTTGTAAACAAAGACTTAATAATCCTAAACAATGGATGATGTAACCTACGATGATGTAAGAAGATTTTTTCTTTATTTGTCAACACTGATTCAGATAAGAATGAGTAGGGCGATCTGCTCCTAGATATGTTTGATCCGTTTGTTTCCTCAAGATAGTAGAGGCCATCCCCTTCTCTAGCACTTCCAATCATCTTCCCCGAATCCCTCTCCTGAAATAAACAATGACTTGAGTGAAATGTAACATTACAAAGTAAATCAAGTGTGAGTTTCTGCACAGATATTAGATTTGTTGCTAGCTTAGGGACATGGAGAACATTTCTCAACGTTATGTATGGGTTTATTTGACATCTCCTATGCCAGCTACAGTTGCTAAGGATCCATCTGCTGTGGTTATCTTCTTATTGCTTGCGCAAGGTGAATAGGTAGTAAAGTGTCTGGACAAATAAGTCATGTGGTCAGTGGCTCCTGAATCCATAATCCAAGATTGCTAAAAAACCTTATCTGTAGCACACCTACCTGAATGCACAAAGGTGCATGTACTTGTAGATTTCTCTGTGTTGCTAACAAATGCTCTCATCTTTTCCACTTCATCTTGGTTAAAACCCTTTGTGTCTTGTCTGTCTTCCTGTTGGGATGTACTTGTAGCAACCTGTGCTTGTCCATTATCCCTAGGTTGATATCCTTTCTGTCCCCATTCACGGCTAGGAGGCTTTTCATGCAACTTCCAGCAATTCTCCCTCGTATGACATGGCTTTTTGCAATAACTACACCACAGGTCATCACAGTTTTGGGACCTAGATTGACCCCCTTTTTCGGTTTCTGCATCAAATCTTTTCCCAGCCTGCTTTTCACTCCTAGCTACCATAGCTGAACCATCAGAAGGGTGAGAATTAAGCATTAAATTCCTCCTACTTTCTTCAATCCGAATAATAGCCACTACCTCATTAAAGCATAGAACTTTTTGCTTTCCGAGTATTTGGATCCTTATTTGATCAAACTCGGAATTTAATCTAACCAGAAAGTCATAAACTTTATCCTGTTCAATGAACTCCTTTACTATTGCAGCATCATCTGGACACTTGGTCTGAATCACTCGATAATGATCAAGTCCCTGCCATAATGACTTCAACTGGTTGGCATATTCCGTCACAGATTTGTTCTCTTGTTTAGAGGCAAAAGTCTTGACTTTCACTTCATACACTTGAGTTGCATCCCTAGCTTTTGAGTATGTCTGCTGAATTGCATCCCAAATATCTTTGGTTGTAGCCATGAACATTACCGTATCACTTATTTCAGGCATCATTGAATTCCAAAGCCACGCCATGATCAAGAGTCCTCCTCAAAACTTGGATCTTCTGGCCTTGGTTCAGTTCCTAACAAGTGACTGATCTTTCCCTTGCCTTTCAAAATAGTTCGAACAAGTTGTGACTACTTGAGATAATTTTTTCCATCCAATTTGTAGGCAGTTTGAATGATCTATAACTCTATCGAAGATTGAGTCTTTGGTTACTTCATCTGATGAAGCCACAATTATTGAATCGCTCTCTTTGGTTTTTGTCATTGTTCTTCACTTCTATGTGCAGTCAACTATTTACCAAAACTAATCGGTGGTGAAGGCTGACTCAGGAAGAAAGGAAAAAAGATTTTGAAGAAAGAAGAATAGAACAGCAATGAAGGCTCTAATCAGCGATGAAGGCTGACGCAGGAACAAAGGAAAAGGATTTCGAAGAAAGAAGAAGAAGAGAACAGCAATGAAGGCTCAACCCCCTCTTTATTTTTCCCAGAAAAATTCGAGCCTAAAGCTCTAATACCATATCAGAATTTAGGGTTTCAAGGTTCTTCTTTATTGACACTTAATAGGATATATATACACAAAGAGTACAACATAGATTAGGAAACAAATCTCCTAATCCCACTGAACTAGGAAGCTAACCATACCTGAGGATCCCATATATTTAGGGATCCTAATTAATATCCTATATCTGGTATTTATCTCCTATATTTGATATTTATCTAATACAGTATCTATACTTATTAGAACAGATTCTCACATGTTCCATAAAATTAATTCTTGAAATCTAGGTTAATGAGAATGCTTACCTTATGCCTTTACTGACGTTTAGTTATATGGATATCAGGAAGGATAATTGATTGCATTTCTCCAAGTGATGCTTCCTCACTCTGAGTAGTATGTTTCTCTAGAATCTTCAAATATTGTCCTAAGTTGGGAAAATAAACAAAGATTTATGCACTATCATAGGAAACATTGCATAACGTTCTTAATTATGGGAAATTTTACATTTCAATTACAAAGAATGACGGAAGTTGCAAGATAATGCGGCCTCATGCATGTCAAGTGGAATGGAAAGATGCAACTAATCATTTGGCCAATCTTGCATGTCAGTTTTGGGAGTTTGGAAGTCGATTGATATGTGGAGAGATTCTCTCCCAACCCAAATGTTTGGAACATTCTGTTCGCTGATTTCTGTGAGTTGCAACCTGTGCAAGTGGCTCTTTGTAAATTTTCCAGTTTGCAGTTCATTCCTTTTTGGTACCCTTTACGTTTTGGTGAGAGACATGATTAAATTTTCTGGTTTGCAGTTCATTCCTTTTTGGTACCCTTTACTTTTTGGTGAGAGACATGATTTATGTTCTCATGACATATTTAGCTTTCCTTTTGAAAAACGACAAATGTTATACGGGGAGATTACCTAGTTAGCAGCTAATAGTTACTTAATTTGAAAATTATCATGCATTCTTGTTATTTTTAGTTGGCTTTGGTTAGTTTCTCCTAAAACCCTGACATTTGTAAATAGAATTTTAGACTAGCATTTATATGTTAACGTCAAAAATATAAGTGGATGTTATATTAATAATAGCAATTGACGTGGTTTGGAAAGTTAATTTGATCTATACTGATATTTGGCAGCTCATTCTTAATCCATTACTCTGGGAATTTTCCTTTTTGGTTAATGAACTAACGATTCACTTTCTATTTATTAAACCATTAAATAGAGCTCGAAGGTATCTTGATCTTGGATGATTTTTTGTGGTTTCAATGATATCGAGTTAAAACACTAGGAGTGTGCTGTACATTTTAAATTGCCCTGTTATTTTCAAATCTCAGTTAATTCACAAGAGATGGTAAGTAGTAGGAACAACTAATGACAAATGACTTGAAAGATTGAATGTGATTGATATGTGTTGGTCTATTTTGTTCTGTTTTTTCAATCTGTAATTAGAGGCCAAGCGACTGAGGAGAATATTGCCTCTGGTAGATAAAGGAGGGAGGATTTATGCAACAAAATGGTAATTTTCGTATGTTAAAGTGTTCCAACTGTGAGTGAATGCTCCCTTGTGGGAATACCTATCCAACTAAACGCAAAACAGATAGAAGACAAGGTTAGATGCAAGTATGGCGAATCTATTGAGGCACGTGCCAGCTTCAAGGAGAGAAGTGTGTGATGAAATGGTACAGTATAATGAGTTTTGACGAATGGATGCAAAAATAGATGTAGCTGAAGATGACGAAACCATGTGAAATGCTTGACCATGCTTGTCGAAGTTATAACTCTTGGAAAAGGTACAGAGGCTGCAAAAAATGATTAATTTTGGTAACAACAAGGGCTGGCATTACTCACATATGTCGTCATTCAGATTTGGTATTTTTCTAGCCACCGGTATCGTGAGTTGCTGAGCAGAGCTGCAGAGTATCTTTGACATGTAATTAGTGCAATGCATCGTAAATCTGAAAGTTTTAACTGTTTTTTGTAGTTTCTCTCTGGAACAAGGCTAGAATGTATTCGCAAGGTAAGAAGCCACTCTCAAATTCGATAGATGTTTTGCCCCATACTTGAATTTCTATTTTGTTATTTATTATGTTATGCTGTCTTTCTTCTTTATTATGCCTCTCGCTTGAATTACCATCATCTTTCTTCATCATTTGTTTTTCCATTTCTATTATATCATTGGTGTCAAATTTTCAGCGGCTGAACAATCTGGAAAGAATGAAAAAACACAGCTTATCTCTGCCTTTTCTCTAGCCTTGGTCGCATGCTTTGACTTAATCCTCTGCCTTTTTGCCGTAGTTAATGGTAATATGTGGGTCTTTTCCTGCTTATTACCCACTCCCATTTCCTTTCCCTTTTTAAAAGGGAAAAATGACCAACCTGCTTCCTTCCTCTCTTTGCAGCCAGCTCCTTCCCTGCTTCTCTCGGCCTTTGCCTCTCTCTTTTTTCAACCTCAGACTTCCAACTCTAATTTGGGTGACCTCCCAACTCTCCTCAGAACTCCATTTCCTTTGGACAATGATCAAGTTAAGAGGCCATCTATTATCCCTCTACCAAGAAGCCAACATTGAGTTGTGAACTCTAAGGTCCTAGCTTCAGACAATCCTTCTCTAATGATTAACAAGCTTACTTGGTGTGGTATTGTTGGTGACTAGGCTTCTTTTGAAAAGTTTAGGTAGATTCCCCCCACTACAAACAATGGTAAGCTAACAGTTTCTCCCCCCACTGAAATGTTGCAGCAAGAGCCAAAACATGGTCATCCTTATTATTGGAATTTTTTGTGGAAAAAAGGCCAACATTTCCCCGAGTTCAACGCTGTATTGCTACAACCTAGAAAAAGATGGGAACTGAAAACAAATCGATCAACAATGAGGATGTTTTCATTTTTAGATTCAATTGTGAAGCTAGTTTTGACAAAGTTTTGGAAGCAGGGCCTTAGAACATTCAAGGCAAATCCCTTATGCTTCAGAAGTGGAAGTCGGTCAAAACCACGATGAATATCTTATAGCATTCCTCCTTGTGATCAGCTTGCTAGTAATCAACCTACTAAGCCCATCCAAACCTATATTCGTAGGGGTAAGATAGGGAAGGGAACAATTGCCACATAGGCAGGTTGTTAGGAGTTCGTTATAGAAAGAGATTGTGAATTAGAGGGTACAAAATATAGAGGGGATCTGTGGAGAGGGAGAGGGCATTCTTTTCATCTTAGAATATAGATACTATATTGGCCTGGAAACTATTTCCAGGAGGTAGTCTACTGCTGTATCTTGCTATTTAAGTAAATAATACAATCTCTATTGCTCTCCTTATCAATTGGTGCTTTCATTGAGAGACCAAGAGGGTAGAGATTGTATACAAACTAGAATGGAGGCAAGAGTATCTGCAGTAGAGGCGTCTCTTAGGAGACAGGAATCATCCCTCTCAGCCCAAAAGGAAATGGTTAAATCACATGACACCACCTTAAAGGACCTACGAACGCAGCTCAGTACTTTGATGGCTAGTGTAGAGATATTGGCCAAATCTCAAAATCTATTACAGTTGGAGTTGAGAGATGGGTTTTAGATATTGTTGGCAAAAAACTCGCAGAAACAAAATGTGAGTGAAGGAGAGGGACTACCGGTGTTTACCCACCATGTGCACGCGTCTTCTTCAGCTGGGAACGATAGACCTGTGCATCCCGCATCAAACTCTGAAGGTAGTGACAGACCCATAAGTGGCCCGCAGGGGTTCGGTAACCGTCGACAAGATTTCAGCCTAACCATCTCTTTTATATCACTTCTAGTTGCCACAATGTCATTGATAGAACTCTAGTCTTAGAATACTAGAGTTTTACTGTATTATTGCAACATAGCTGTAATGTATATATCACTACAGTATAGAAATATAGTGTTTCTCCCTAACCAGAGCAGAATTGCTCCTCAGAAGGTATGAATGTCCTTCTGTCACAAACTTCTCTAACTTTTCTGCCTACCCTCCTCCCTTCTCTCTCTCTCTTTATAAACCCCCCTCTCCAGGTACATTCTGTTATGCCTAACTAATTTGTCACATCAGCTGATAACTAACTTCCCCCCCTGGCCCACTGTTCTTCCTTCTGGAATAAATCACTCTATCCCCTGTAGATCCTATCAGAAAGACAATGTACAATTACTTTTGAATGTTTTGCATCTTATTTCAAGGAAACTTGAGATTTGAAAAAATATAAATCAAGACCAATCACAATGGGATTACACACCATCATGGACCAGATATTGCATATGTGGTTTCCAGAGTTATCACATACCTGCTGTGTTTTTGAGCTGCATTCAATATAATATGCAGCACCGATTTGTTTGCGAAGTTCCTCTCCCTGATTGCATAAAATATGTTGCCAATGAAAAGACCTTGGAAATGGTGATCAAGAGAAAAGTATTAAAGAACTGTGATAAAGCCACACCTGTACAGTGGACACAGGCACCAATCCAGGGTGATCAGACAAATAATGCTTATCCTCACGAAGATCTACATGTAAATTTGCAGCTACATATTAATCCATGTACGAAGAGCTCCACACGACCAATAGAAAGAATGTCACTATTAAATTCAGTTACGGATCCTGTAATTGGTTGGCACTTCCCAGTTTAGCTTGATGGAACATTTATTTATGCATAAGCATCAACCGTGATGGAAGTACGATTGCCCAGACTAATTTAGATGAGTTCAATCACAATATACTAATTCATAAGACACGAGATACAGTACATTTTTATTTTGGGTCTTAGTGTTTGGTACACTTAAACATCGAAAGTTCATATTCATAAGCACAGTACTATAAATGGACCCAGGACAAGACAGAAATATATGCATGTAAATTAGGATTCCAAACATGATTGAAATATACATATCTCTGACATGCAGCTTGGATGAAAGACTGAAAGTGGATTAGAAGACAAAAGATAGACCCTTGCTGGTGTACAGAAATCCCACTTTCTTATTGTGCAAATGATGCAAAGAGAACGTACTAATTCATTGCTATTAATTTTAACAGGAGACACTATTCACACCCAGTCTCAACCAAGGCTGTTGCAGTTAGGCACAGGTTGTCTAAATGGCATTTGTGTCAGAATTGGAATAAATTGGAGTACGGATACAGGTTACGGGCATAATATGGTAGCAGAGAGTCAAGTAAATTGTTATATGTAAAGGTGATATAATTGATGCAGGAAACATATGTATGTATAACCTCCTAACTTGAAAACTTTAAGAGATTGCAATTGGAAACATAAATGCAGACTTCCTTTCTAGTCATGTAATCGTTTAACCATACTGTACCTTGGAATTTATCGTCAAGAATATTAAGAAACTGAGGTAGAAAGAAAGGAAAGAGTTATGATTCATAGATGTCCATTGTTTATATTGGACATCAATGCAGACCCATAACTGCTGTTTCAACTGTTTAGTTTGGCAATCAAAATACGAAAGAACTTATACAACTTCCAACTCAGATGCTAAGTAAGCGTCTGTGTCATTAAATTCTTCTAAATTAAGGTGCACCTGAATTATCATGGAATAGTCAATATTCTTCCTGATAATCTAATACAACCAAACTGAAAGAAAAACAAGAGCATTTAGGCAGCTGGTAAGCTCTGATTTGATTATGTAATGATAGTGCCTCTAAGGGCACAGAATACACAGCTCACGTCAAGAACTAACCACATATCAGCACGTGGGTTGATAAAAGATACTTGAGAACAAAAAAGGTAAGCTCCAAACGCAGAAAAGTCCATGTGCCAATGCATCTAAATCTAAACGTCTTCCCCAAGATAAACTATTAGGAACAGATGGCCATTTCTATAAATGTACTTATTGTACTTGAAGATTGACTTCATTTGCCCAATGAGTGTTTGCAGCCAGTATTAGATACTCCAAAATTATGGAGGAATCAGACAACAAAATTGTAACCTTCATTAAGCAATAAGCGACAAAAGACTGAAACGATCAACTGTTCTAGCTTATGATCAAGTCTTGGTAAGGATAGCACCAAAACAAGAAAGGTAAGGAGCACAATAAATTGCACTGGGTGTTTGGGGAAAAGGGAGTGACCATTATTAACTACTTACCCAATTTAGTACCCACCAGAACTACAGGGACTCCAGGGGCATAGTGCTGCAGCTCAGGAATCCACTGAAGAAGCAAAATGCATCAGGATTGCGATACAAGAAAACAACAAAATGTGTATCATGGGAGGATTAGTTCGCAGAAAAGATGCACCTTTTTCAGTACATTCTCATAACTTGCCCGACTAACAAGTGAGAAAGTTAAGACAAAGACATCTGCTCCTCTGTAGCTCAAGGGTCTTAACCTATTGTAGTCCTCTTGGCCTACAAAAAGTCATGGATAATATGTAGAGATTAAAAATTCCCCAATTTGAGAGAACTCGTCTTTACCACATCAAATGTAAATGAAAGTTCAGTTCTACGAAATCATACTTAAGGTGAAAAACAAAACTTAAAACTCAAAGCTGAATACAGGAAGCACAGAAACTAATTATCAGATTCATACCAGCTGTATCCCAGAGACCTAAGTTGACAGTGGTGCCTTCAACCACAACATTGGCACTAAAGTTATCAAACACCGTTGGAATGTAATCCTGACAGGTAAACAACGCACGGATAATTATCTAAAAACATAACCTCAAAGATAAAAATATTTTCAGAACCTAAAAGATAACGAATCAAAGGGAAAGCTAGAACATAAACCACAAAAGAGACTGTAATCCACAAAAACTAATCAGGGGATAGCAAACACATAAAAACTTGAAGATAAGAACATACAGTAGGGAATTTGTTACTTGTGTAGCAAATAAGCATGCAAGTCTTGCCCACGGCCCCATCTCCCACTGTCACACACTTGATAAACCTTGAAGCACTTGAGGCCATTGTTGGAAACTCCCCTAAAACAAAACCCAGCAAAGAAAACCCCTGCCTCTCTTCTAAACAAAAAAAATTACGCCTAGAACTAGAACAAACTGAGAACAACGAAGAAAGAAAATAATAACGAAAGGGTTGATTGTTGGTAGACAAATTAATTATGGTTCCTTCGTTTCAATAAAAAGAGAGAGAAAGGGCGAGTGGAGTGGGGTGGATCACATGATTCTCACTCATTTCCTTCGTCCTGTAGCAATATTGCGATGCTTTTGCTCATTTTGCGCTGTTACAAACACACTGGATATGGGGTTTTGTTCTGTTGTGTACTCTGGTTATCAATTTCCTTTTTCTCTTGATGTGGAAAGCAAAATGAGACAGCTTTGTGCATTTATTGGCCCAGAATTGAAGATGGCGTTTGTTCTTTACAGCATTTAGCAGTGAGCAGTGGTGGAGCAACACAAACACACAGGCGCAGCTTTCTACCGTCTGTCGTTATATGGACTGTTAAGGGCGCGTGTAATCACATGAGGCCAGACATTTTCTTTTCTTCAATGTTGGGTAACTTGGAAGTTTCAATCTTTATTTAAACACCAAAGGTCCAAAAGCCAAGTTTCACTCTTTGGATTTGTCTCTGTCTTATGTTCCTCTTAATTTTCCTTCCTAACCCATTTCCACTGAAAGTGAAACCCTACCTGTTGTTAATCCTAGTCGACAAGACATTTCATACGTGCATGTTAAGGATGTAACAAACCACCAAAACTAGGTTGGAAAAGACAAGTCTCGGGAGGACAAATTTTAAGGTTAATTATTTTGAATATTTTATTAATTATTGAATATATCTTATTAATAATAAATTATTAGTAATATAATTTAACAATCATGTTCAGAATATTTTTAAGCGCCTTATAAAAATTTGATGACATTTGAATATACTTTATATTAAATTTTCATAATTAAAATATATCACTAATTGAGATATATAAATATATACTTTATATTCGCTTTTTGCGAAGTGACGTCAAAATCGTGTAGGCAAAGCTAGTTGGAGTTCATTGCTTAAATGGCTGTAAAGGAAGAAACGGAGGATTCAGAAAAGAGTAAAGCGAGTTGGGTATTTCGGTAATTCTGGAAAAAGTTGGCACCAAAAGGATAGTTCTAAAGCAACGAAACGGGGAGCCAAACCGGGAAATTATTGCAAGAATACAAAAGGGCTTGGGGAGGAATAAGTAAAGATCAAGTAACACTTAAACACCCCACAAAGTGCACGAGACTATAATTACTACGTAAGAGCAAAGGCAAGCACTTTGTTATTAAAGAAATAATACAACTCGTCTTTCTTTTCATTTCTCCACTAAATAAACTTATCAAAGAGACAGCAAAATTTGGTTTGGTCATGCTTAATGATACTGAAATTGTAATGGTAGGATTGGATGCAGTTGGTATTGAATCCTTTCACCAAAATTTGGTTTGGTCATGCTTAATGATACTGAAATTGTAATGGTAGGATTGGATGCAGTTGGTGTGGATCGTTTGATTCTTCAAAGTGAGACCATCCATGTGTTTCTAAATTGTATCAAAAAAGGAGATTTTGATTTCTCTATTAAAAAAATTCAAAATTTGTATTTTTGAGCTTCTTCCTTCCGTTTATTGGGTTCAATTTGAGATTTCTAGTTTTTATTTATTTTTGGAATTAATCTTCTTTACCATACAAAAGTTAACTTCTTATTCTTTGTCTTTGATAGAAACTAAAACGTTAGTCCACTATATAGGAAACTTACTTTAAATTCACTCCAATTAAGATCTTTTTTACACTTTTCCTTGTTTTCACTATTTGTAGTCATCAATATTATTGTCAATCACTGTATTGATAAGAGGTTTTATCTTAATCTTTTTTACACTTTTCCTTGTTTTCACTATTTGTAGTCATCAATATTATTGTCAATCACTATATTGATAAGAGGTTTTATCTTAATCTTTTTTACACTTTTCCTTGTTTTCACTATTTGTAGTCATCAATATTATTGTCAATCACTATATTGATAAGAGGTTTTATCTTAACCTTTTTTGTGACTGCTTTCATTCTTCCTTTTTATTATTGCTTCTTATTTCCTAGAGTTGATATTAGTATAACTTGTTTGAGTTTCTATTTATTCTATTACATTTTTCTTTTTTCTTATCCCTTATATATGGATTTTTTATAAGTTCCAATCCTTATTTCTTTTCTAAGTATTCTTAACATCGTTTAAGGCCTTGTTAGTTTATGTTGGGTGTTAGGATAAGTGTGACCACTTTGACTTCTTATGATAGTACTAGGGCTAATCCTTCAATAAGATTTGGAGCTAAGAGGAGAGAAGATGTTGACAGATTATAGATAGGTTTTGAAACATCAAAATTCTTACAAGGAAGTCATCGGAATTAGTGAAGATTTTAGATAAATATAAGATTCACATAATATGCATCTAAAAAACAAAGTGGATGGGGGCTAAAGTGAAAAAGATAAATATGTTCAAACTTTTGCATTCATGGTGTTTGAGGAAACAAAATAGTGTAGGTATTTTGGTTATCAAGGAACTCATACATTATGTTATAGGGGTAAAGAGGACTAATGATAAGATTTTGTACTTAAAGATTATAGTAAAAGATTTTTTTCAATGTGGTGTGTGCTTATACACCCTAAATAGGGGTAGAAGAATAACTTAGGTGTCAATTATGGGAAGAGCTATATGAGGTGATTCAATAAATTCCCCTTAACAAGAAAGTTATTATATGAGGAGACTTTAATTTTCATATAGGGACAACCTCAAACGAGTTTGTTTGTACTTATAGATGTTTTGAGTATGAAGATAGGAATGATAGTATGTATACTTTGTTTTGATTTTTTGGTAATATTTGATTTAGTGGTGACTAATTAACTCATTCTTTAACAAAAAAAAGAGGAGCAATGGTAATATTTAATAATAAAATTGTAAAGGCTCAAATTGAATACTTCTTTGCCTTACAAAGTGATCAACCCAGTTATAAAGATTGCAAAGTGATATCTAATGCATGCCTGCCAAGTCAGCATAGAGTATTGGTTATATATTTTATAATTAAAGGTTAGAGAAAGAAGAAAAATTCTTAGAGGTGCATCAAAATTAGATGGTAGAATCTAAAAAGAGACACAATATAATAACTTAGATATAAAGTAATATCTGGAAAATAATCGAAATTAGAAGGAGATGCTAACCATATATGCTTTTGGATGAAACTGACATCGAAAAAAGATGTCAAAGATACTTATATAGCCTTTTTAATAAAAATAGAGAAGAGAACTTTTTCTTAGGTGATTTTAGCACTTTTTAGAATTATCATAACTTCACTTGTTATTAGTAGATCATAAGAAAAGAAATTAAAGGAGCTTTAAGGAAGATGAAGAGTGAAAGTGTTATAGGATTTGATGAGTTACCCATAAAGTTGTGAAAGAGCTTAGGAGAGGAGGGTCTTACTTGATTAGCCAGGCTTTTTAATGTTAAGCTTTTACCAGTTGTCTCCTTATCTAATATCAGCATGACCATAAGATATTCATTAAAAAAAGGTAAGGGATAAAGCAAAATCATCAGTTTGTCCTCTTCAGTAATAATCACCTTAGACTTTAATAAGTCATTGACTATTTAGTTGAACTCATTAATATGTTGTTTCATATATATTACTTCATACATCTTTAGTATGCATGGTTTTTGCTTCAAATATAACTTGTTTGTGAAAGACTTTGACGTATATTGACTCTATAGTTTCTTGCATATCTCCACAGTGGATATCTCCATTGATATGGACCATGACCTCATTTACTAGACAAAGTTGTATGGTTCTCGTTGTTCATATATGTAACTCTTTCTAGTCAAGCTCATCTATATCTTTCGACTTAATCTCCCATAAACCTTTCAACATGCCTTTTTGCATTCGTAAATCCTTCACTCTCCATTATCATAATCGAAATTTCTTAATTCCATTATACTTTTTCACTTTGAATTTTATAACCAAAGTCATTTTTATCTCAATGATACCATGGTATCACTTGCTAGGAAAACAAATAACAATACTAAAAAATAATAAAAGAAAGAAAATAAGAACATAAGAAGTTTCAACAAAATTAAGCTAATTAGTTGCGCCGATGTCTTTAAGAGTTAAAAACAATTGATTCTTTATTGAATAATTATGATAATATTTACATCAATATTTATATGTAAATTTTAGCTAGTACTAATTTTACTTAAATAACCCTTTTGCTTAGCTAAATTTAATTTAATTATAACTTTGATGAGTCCTAAAATTGTTTTAAAATTTAAAATCTATAAGAAGTGTGTTTTTAAACATGACTGATTGTCACAGACATGACCTTGGACACGAGCACGACCCTATCCTAGACCTCAGGTCTTATTGTCTTTTTCCTTAATGCGACATGGTCTTTGACGCATTTATTTTCTGAAGTTGTAAATCCTCCTATTTCTCTATCCACTAAGACATGACTATATTCGAGTCATGAATCTTCCATTTTTTTGTACAAAGTTACATTACTTTGACGTATTAATTATTAATTAATTTAATTATAAAATATGGATTTTAACAAAATATAAGAACAAAAAGATTAACAAGTATCAAAGTGTTTTATAAAAACAACAAATAACTATTTGTTGCTTTTAATTAATTAGGATGTCAAAAAGAACCTGACTCGATTTTAGTCCGAGCTAACCAGACTATAGGTTGGCCTGGTTCGTGATCTAACCATTACTTTAAAAACAATAGTCCCTCCTATCCAAAATAAAAGTCGTTTTAGAGGGATGCACACTTATTAAGAAAGTTAATAAAATATTTGATATACCCTTATTAATTGCATGTTAAAGTGCCTTGAAAATATAATCTGTGTTGTGAGAGAAATGAAAGGGTAATTTTGGAAGTAAAATCATAAACATGCATGAAAAGTCACAAACGACAGTTATTTTGAATAATTAAAATCTCTCTAAACCGACTTTTATTTTGGATAGGAGGGAATACCATTTACCTAAAAGACTCGCTACAGTTAGAGAGAGAAAATGCTCTGAAACTTTACTGTTCACTTTTCCCTTTACACTTCAATTGTTCTTCTCTTATGCAACTCTTACTGTTCAGCTATTGTGTGCAGTTCCTCTGTACAACCAAGAAAGTATTTCAGCTAGCAGAAAGCAAACTTTGTGAGAAGAGACAGAAACCAAACTTTGAAGTTGCTTTGAACTTCTGATCTACATTTCTTTGATCACCACTGCTTGCTTGCTGCTACCAGGGCCAAAGCTCACACCTTTACTAGCCTCGCTGGCCATGCCGCCAAGAAGGTCCATCTACGGGAGCGGGAAGAAGACCCCCCTCCTCTTGCCCCTCTTGACCAGGGTTCGCCACCAAGTTACAGCGTCGTAGTGTCTGGACCGTGCAACACTAGATCAGGGGTGAAGGAGATGGAATGGCCAGCAGAAGAACTTATTGAAATCACCGAAGGCGACATCGCCAGTACACAAGGCGAATTTGGTCTAGGGATTGTGTAACACCCAAATACCCCCTGGGAGGATATGTGGATGCCACCCAAGACAGTACAATCAAATCAGACTAGTTCACACACAACATCTCAAACAGTGCT